>OZ024680.1:3914002-3974735 GCA_964016965.1 Diacarnus erythraeanus
CTGTCGATCAGCTACAACTCAAAAATATTTTTATTTTAGAAAACGCTTAAAAGTACTAAGATAAGCCTATTATGAGCATTTTAAATGTATATGTCAAAAAAGAAGGTAAGACGACTTGGATTGAAATGGATACTTTTCCTTTAATCTACACCACATTACCTACTAAAATAAAATATCTTCGTCTTCCTTACTACTGTCGATCAGCTACAACTCAAAAATATTTTTATTTTAGAAAACGCTTAAAAGTACTAAGATAAGCCTATTATGAGCATTTTAAATGTATATGTCAAAAAAGAAGGTAAGACGACTTGGATTGAAATGGATACTTTTCCTTTAATCTACACCACATTACCTACTATCTTCGTCTTCCTTACTACTGTCGATCAGCTACAACTTAAAAATATTTTTTTTTTAGAAAACGCTTAAAAGTACTAAGATAAGCCTATTATGAGCATCTTAAATGTATATGTCAAAAAAGAAGGTAAGACGACTTGGATTGAAATGGATACTTTTCCTTTAATCTACACCACATTACCTACTAAAATAAAATATCTTCGTCTTCCTTACTACTGTCGATCAGCTACAACTCAAAAATATTTTTATTTTAGAAAACGCTTAAAAGTACTAAGATAAGCCTATTATGAGCATTTTAAATGTATATGTCAAAAAAGAAGGTAAGACGACTTGGATTGAAATGGATACTTTTCCTTTAATCTACACCACATTACCTACTAAAATAAAATATCTTCGTTTTCGTTAGTACTGTCGATCAGCTACAACTCAAAAATATTTTTTTTTGTTAAAACGCTTAAAAGTACTAAGATAAGCCTATTATGAGCATTTTAAATGTATATGTCAAAAAAGAAGGTAAGACGACTTGGATTGAAATGGATACTTTTCCTTTAATCTACACAACATTACCTACTAAAATAAAATATCTTCGTCTTCCTTACTACTGTCGATCAGCTACAACTCAAAAATATTTTTATTTTAGAAAACGCTTAAAAGTACTAAGATAAGCCTATTATGAGCATTTTAAATGTATATGTCAAAAAAGAAGGTAAGACGACTTGGATTGAAATGGATACTTTTCCTTTAATCTACACCACATTACCTACTAAAATAAAATATCTTCGTCTTCCTTACTACTGTCGATCAGCTACAACTCAAAAATATTTTTATTTTAGAAAACGCTTAAAAGTACTAAGATAAGCCTATTATGAGCATTTTAAATGTATATGTCAAAAAAGAAGGTAAGACGACTTGGATTGAAATGGATACTTTTCCTTTAATCTACACCACATTACCTACTAAAATAAAATATCTTCGTCTTCCTTACTACTGTCGATCAGCTACAACTCAAAAATATTTTTATTTTAGAAAACGCTTAAAAGTACTAAGATAAGCCTATTATGAGCATTTTAAATGTATATGTCAAAAAAGAAGGTAAGACGACTTGGATTGAAATGGATACTTTTCCTTTAATCTACACCACATTACCTACTAAAATAAAATATCTTCGTTTTCGTTAGTACTGTCGATCAGCTACAACTCAAAAATATTTTTTTTTTAGAAAACGCTTAAAAGTACTAAGATAAGCCTATTATGAGCATTTTAAATGTATATGTCAAAAAAGAAGGTAAGACGACTTGGATTGAAATGGATACTTTTCCTTTAATCTACACCACATTACCTACTAAAATAAAATATCTTCGTCTTCCTTACTACTGTCGATCAGCTACAACTCAAAAATATTTTTTTTTTAGAAAACGCTTAAAAGTACTAAGATAAGCCTATTATGAGCATTTTAAATGTATATGTCAAAAAAGAAGGTAAGACGACTTGGATTGAAATGGATACTTTTCCTTTAATCTACACCACATTGCCTACTATCTTCGTCTTCCTTACTACTGTCGATCAGCTACAACTTAAAAATATTTTTTTTTTAGAAAACGCTTAAAAGTACTAAGATAAGCCTATTATGAGCATCTTAAATGTATATGTCAAAAAAGAAGGTAAGACGACTTGGATTGAAATGGATACTTTTCATATAATCTATACCACATTACCTATTTAACTAAAATATCTTCGTCTTCCTTAGTACTGTCGATCAGCTACAACTCAAAAATATTTTTATTTTAGAAAACGCTTAAAAGTACTAAGATAAGCCTATTATGAGCATTTTAAATGTATATGTCAAAAAAGAAGGTAAGACGACTTGGATTGAAATGGATACTTTTCCTTTAATCTACACCACATTACCTACTAAAATAAAATATCTTCGTCTTCCTTACTACTGTCGATCAGCTACAACTCAAAAATATTTTTATTTTAGAAAACGCTTAAAAGTACTAAGATAAGCCTATTATGAGCATTTTAAATGTATATGTCAAAAAAGAAGGTAAGACGACTTGGATTGAAATGGATACTTTTCCTTTAATCTACACCACATTACCTACTAAAATAAAATATCTTCGTCTTCCTTACTACTGTCGATCAGCTACAACTCAAAAATATTTTTTTTTTAGAAAACGCTTAAAAGTACTAAGATAAGCCTATTATGAGCATTTTAAATGTATATGTCAAAAAAGAAGGTAAGACGACTTGGATTGAAATGGATACTTTTCCTTTAATCTACACCACATTACCTACTAAAATAAAATATATTCGTCTTCCTTACTACTGTCGATCAGCTACAACTCAAAAATATTTTTTTTTTAGAAAACGCTTAAAAGTACTAAGATAAGCCTATTATGAGCATTTTAAATGTATATGTCAAAAAAGAAGGTAAGACGACTTGGATTGAAATGGATATTTTTCCTTTAATCTACACCACATTACCTACTAAAATAAAATATCTTCGTCTTCCTTACTACTGTCGATCAGCTACAACTCAAAAATATTTTTTTTTTAGAAAACGCTTAAAAGTACTAAGATAAGCCTATTATGAGCATTTTAAATGTATATGTCAAAAAAGAAGGTAAGACGACTTGGATTGAAATGGATACTTTTCCTTTAATCTACACCACATTACCTACTATCTTCGTCTTCCTTACTACTGTCGATCAGCTACAACTTAAAAATAATTTTTTTTTAGAAAACGCTTAAAAGTACTAAGATAAGCCTATTATGAGCATCTTAAATGTATATGTCAAAAAATAAGATAAGCCTATTATGAGCATTTTAAATGTATATGTCAAAAAAGAAGGTAAGACGACTTGGATTGAAATGGATACTTTTCCTTTAATCTACACCACATTACCTACTAAAATAAAATATCTTCGTCTTCCTTACTACTGTCGATCAGCTACAACTCAAAAATATTTTTTTTTTTGAAAACGCTTAAAAGTACTAAGATAAGCCTATTATGAGCATTTTAAATGTATATGTCAAAAAAGAAGGTAAGACGACTTGGATTGAAATGGATACTTTTCCTATAATCTATACCACATTACCTATTAAACTAAAATATCTTCGTCTTCCTTACTACTGTCGATCAGCACAACTCAAAAATAATTTTATTTTAGAAAACGCTTAAAAGTACTAAGATAAGCCTATTATGAGCATTTTAAATGTATATGTCAAAAAAGAAGGTAAGACGACTTGGATTGAAATGGATACTTTTCCTTTAATCTACACCACATTACCTACTAAAATAAAATATCTTCGTCTTCCTTACTACTGTCGATCAGCTACAACTCAAAAATATTTTTTTTTTAGAAAACGCTTAAAAGTACTAAGATAAGCCTATTATGAGCATTTTAAATGTATATGTCAAAAAAGAAGGTAAGACGACTTGGATTGAAATGGATACTTTTCCTTTAATCTACACCACATTACCTACTAAAATAAAATATATTCGTCTTCCTTACTACTGTCGATCAGCTACAACTCAAAAATATTTTTTTTTTAGAAAACGCTTAAAAGTACTAAGATAAGCCTATTATGAGCATTTTAAATGTATATGTCAAAAAAGAAGGTAAGACGACTTGGATTGAAATGGATATTTTTCCTTTAATCTACACCACATTACCTACTAAAATAAAATATCTTCGTCTTCCTTACTACTGTCGATCAGCTACAACTCAAAAATATTTTTTTTTTAGAAAACGCTTAAAAGTACTAAGATAAGCCTATTATGAGCATTTTAAATGTATATGTCAAAAAAGAAGGTAAGACGACTTGGATTGAAATGGATACTTTTCCTTTAATCTACACCACATTACCTACTATCTTCGTCTTCCTTACTACTGTCGATCAGCTACAACTTAAAAATAATTTTTTTTTAGAAAACGCTTAAAAGTACTAAGATAAGCCTATTATGAGCATCTTAAATGTATATGTCAAAAAATAAGATAAGCCTATTATGAGCATTTTAAATGTATATGTCAAAAAAGAAGGTAAGACGACTTGGATTGAAATGGATACTTTTCCTTTAATCTACACCACATTACCTACTAAAATAAAATATCTTCGTCTTCCTTACTACTGTCGATCAGCTACAACTCAAAAATATTTTTTTTTTAGAAAACGCTTAAAAGTACTAAGATAAGCCTATTATGAGCATTTTAAATGTATATGTCAAAAAAGAAGGTAAGACGACTTGGATTGAAATGGATACTTTTCCTTTAATCTACACCACATTACCTACTAAAATAAAATATATTCGTCTTCCTTACTACTGTCGATCAGCTACAACTCAAAAATATTTTTTTTTTAGAAAACGCTTAAAAGTACTAAGATAAGCCTATTATGAGCATTTTAAATGTATATGTCAAAAAAGAAGGTAAGACGACTTGGATTGAAATGGATATTTTTCCTTTAATCTACACCACATTACCTACTAAAATAAAATATCTTCGTCTTCCTTACTACTGTCGATCAGCTACAACTCAAAAATATTTTTTTTTTAGAAAACGCTTAAAAGTACTAAGATAAGCCTATTATGAGCATTTTAAATGTATATGTCAAAAAAGAAGGTAAGACGACTTGGATTGAAATGGATACTTTTCCTTTAATCTACACCACATTACCTACTATCTTCGTCTTCCTTACTACTGTCGATCAGCTACAACTTAAAAATAATTTTTTTTTAGAAAACGCTTAAAAGTACTAAGATAAGCCTATTATGAGCATCTTAAATGTATATGTCAAAAAATAAGATAAGCCTATTATGAGCATTTTAAATGTATATGTCAAAAAAGAAGGTAAGACGACTTGGATTGAAATGGATACTTTTCCTTTAATCTACACCACATTACCTACTAAAATAAAATATCTTCGTCTTCCTTACTACTGTCGATCAGCTACAACTCAAAAATATTTTTTTTTTTGAAAACGCTTAAAAGTACTAAGATAAGCCTATTATGAGCATTTTAAATGTATATGTCAAAAAAGAAGGTAAGACGACTTGGATTGAAATGGATACTTTTCCTATAATCTATACCACATTACCTATTAAACTAAAATATCTTCGTCTTCCTTACTACTGTCGATCAGCACAACTCAAAAATAATTTTATTTTAGAAAACGCTTAAAAGTACTAAGATAAGCCTATTATGAGCATTTTAAATGTATATGTCAAAAAAGAAGGTAAGACGACTTGGATTGAAATGGATACTTTTCCTTTAATCTACACCACATTACCTACTAAAATAAAATATCTTTGTCTTCCTTACTACTGTCGATCAGCTACAACTCAAAAATATTTTTTTTTTAGAAAACGCTTAAAAGTACTAAGATAAGCCTATTATGAGCATTTTAAATGTATATGTCAAAAAAGAAGGTAAGACGACTTGGATTGAAATGGATACTTTTCCTTTAATCTACACCACATTACCTACTAAAATAAAATATATTCGTCTTCCTTACTACTGTCGATCAGCTACAACTCAAAAATATTTTTTTTTTAGAAAACGCTTAAAAGTACTAAGATAAGCCTATTATGAGCATTTTAAATGTATATGTCAAAAAAGAAGGTAAGACGACTTGGATTGAAATGGATATTTTTCCTTTAATCTACACCACATTACCTACTAAAATAAAATATCTTCGTCTTCCTTACTACTGTCGATCAGCTACAACTCAAAAATATTTTTTTTTTAGAAAACGCTTAAAAGTACTAAGATAAGCCTATTATGAGCATTTTAAATGTATATGTCAAAAAAGAAGGTAAGACGACTTGGATTGAAATGGATACTTTTCCTTTAATCTACACCAGATTACCTACTATCTTCGTCTTCCTTACTACTGTCGATCAGCTACAACTTAAAAATAATTTTTTTTTAGAAAACGCTTAAAAGTACTAAGATAAGCCTATTATGAGCATCTTAAATGTATATGTCAAAAAATAAGATAAGCCTATTATGAGCATTTTAAATGTATATGTCAAAAAAGAAGGTAAGACGACTTGGATTGAAATGGATACTTTTCCTTTAATCTACACCACATTACCTACTAAAATAAAATATCTTCGTCTTCCTTACTACTGTCGATCAGCTACAACTCAAAAATATTTTTTTTTTAGAAAACGCTTAAAAGTACTAAGATAAGCCTATTATGAGCATTTTAAATGTATATGTCAAAAAAGAAGGTAAGACGACTTGGATTGAAATGGATACTTTTCCTTTAATCTACACCACATTACCTACTATCTTCGTCTTCCTTACTACTGTCGATCAGCTACAACTTAAAAATAATTTTTTTTTAGAAAACGCTTAAAAGTACTAAGATAAGCCTATTATGAGCATCTTAAATGTATATGTCAAAAAATAAGATAAGCCTATTATGAGCATTTTAAATGTATATGTCAAAAAAGAAGGTAAGACGACTTGGATTGAAATGGATATTTTTCCTTTAATCTACACCACATTACCTACTAAAATAAAATATCTTCGTCTTCCTTACTACTGGCGATCAGCTACAACTCAAAAATATTTTTTTTTTAGAAAACGCTTAAAAGTACTAAGATAAGCCTATTATGAGCATTTTAAATGTATATGTCAAAAAAGAAGGTAAGACGACTTGGATTGAAATGGATACTTTTCCTTTAATCTACACCACATTACCTACTATCTTCGTCTTCCTTACTACTGTCGATCAGCTACAACTTAAAAATAATTTTTTTTTAGAAAACGCTTAAAAGTACTAAGATAAGCCTATTATGAGCATCTTAAATGTATATGTCAAAAAATAAGATAAGCCTATTATGAGCATTTTAAATGTATATGTCAAAAAAGAAGGTAAGACGACTTGGATTGAAATGGATACTTTTCCTTTAATCTACACCACATTACCTACTAAAATAAAATATCTTCGTCTTCCTTACTACTGTCGATCAGCTACAACTCAAAAATATTTTTTTTTTAGAAAACGCTTAAAAGTACTAAGATAAGCCTATTATGAGCATTTTAAATGTATATGTCAAAAAAGAAGGTAAGACGACTTGGATTGAAATGGATACTTTTCCTTTAATCTACACCACATTACCTACTATCTTCGTCTTCCTTACTACTGTCGATCAGCTACAACTTAAAAATAATTTTTTTTTAGAAAACACTTAAAAGTACTAAGATAAGCCTATTATGAGCATCTTAAATGTATATGTCAAAAAATAAGATAAGCCTATTATGAGCATTTTAAATGTATATGTCAAAAAAGAAGGTAAGACGACTTGGATTGAAATGAATACTTTTCCTTTAATCTACACCACATTACCTACTAAAATAAAATATCTTCGTCTTCCTTACTACTGTCGATCAGCTACAACTCAAAAATATTTTTTTTTTTGAAAACGCTTAAAAGTACTAAGATAAGACTATTATGAGCATTTTAAATGTATATGTCAAAAATGAAGGTAAGACGACTTGGATTGAAATGGATACTTTTCCTTTAATCTACACCACATTACCTACTAAAATAAAATATCTTCGTCTTCCTTACTACTGTCGATCAGCTACAACTCAAAAATACTTTTTTTTTAGAAAACTATTAAAAGTACTAAGATAAGCCTATTATGAGCATTTTAAATGTATATGTCAAAAAAGAAGGTAAGACGACTTGGATTGAAATGGATACTTTTCCTTTAATCTACACCACATTACCTACTAAAATAAAATATCTTCGTCTTCCTTACTACTGTCGATCAGCTACAACTCAAAAATATTTTTTTTTTAGAAAACGCTTAAAAGTACTAAGATAAGCCTATTATGAGCATTTTAAATGTATATGTCAAAAAAGAAGGTAAGACGACTTGGATTGAAATGGATACTTTTCCTTTAATCTACACCACATTACCTACTAAAATAAAATATATTCGTCTTCCTTACTACTGTCGATCAGCTACAACTCAAAAATATTTTTTTTTTAGAAAACGCTTAAAAGTACTAAGATAAGCCTATTATGAGCATTTTAAATGTATATGTCAAAAAAGAAGGTAAGACGACTTGGATTGAAATGGATATTTTTCCTTTAATCTACACCACATTACCTACTAAAATAAAATATCTTCGTCTTCCTTACTACTGGCGATCAGCTACAACTCAAAAATATTTTTTTTTTAGAAAACGCTTAAAAGTACTAAGATAAGCCTATTATGAGCATTTTAAATGTATATGTCAAAAAAGAAGGTAAGACGACTTGGATTGAAATGGATACTTTTCCTTTAATCTACACCACATTACCTACTATCTTCGTCTTCCTTACTACTGTCGATCAGCTACAACTTAAAAATAATTTTTTTTTAGAAAACGCTTAAAAGTACTAAGATAAGCCTATTATGAGCATCTTAAATGTATATGTCAAAAAATAAGATAAGCCTATTATGAGCATTTTAAATGTATATGTCAAAAAAGAAGGTAAGACGACTTGGATTGAAATGGATACTTTTCCTTTAATCTACACCACATTACCTACTAAAATAAAATATCTTCGTCTTCCTTACTACTGTCGATCAGCTACAACTCAAAAATATTTTTTTTTTAGAAAACGCTTAAAAGTACTAAGATAAGCCTATTATGAGCATTTTAAATGTATATGTCAAAAAAGAAGGTAAGACGACTTGGATTGAAATGGATACTTTTCCTTTAATCTACACCACATTACCTACTATCTTCGTCTTCCTTACTACTGTCGATCAGCTACAACTTAAAAATAATTTTTTTTTAGAAAACACTTAAAAGTACTAAGATAAGCCTATTATGAGCATCTTAAATGTATATGTCAAAAAATAAGATAAGCCTATTATGAGCATTTTAAATGTATATGTCAAAAAAGAAGGTAAGACGACTTGGATTGAAATGAATACTTTTCCTTTAATCTACACCACATTACCTACTAAAATAAAATATCTTCGTCTTCCTTACTACTGTCGATCAGCTACAACTCAAAAATATTTTTTTTTTTGAAAACGCTTAAAAGTACTAAGATAAGACTATTATGAGCATTTTAAATGTATATGTCAAAAATGAAGGTAAGACGACTTGGATTGAAATGGATACTTTTCCTTTAATCTACACCACATTACCTACTAAAATAAAATATCTTCGTCTTCCTTACTACTGTCGATCAGCTACAACTCAAAAATACTTTTTTTTTAGAAAACTATTAAAAGTACTAAGATAAGCCTATTATGAGCATTTTAAATGTATATGTCAAAAAAGAAGGTAAGACGACTTGGATTGAAATGGATACTTTTCCTTTAATCTACACCACATTACCTACTAAAATAAAATATCTTCGTCTTCCTTACTACTGTCGATCAGCTACAACTCAAAAATATTTTTTTTTTAGAAAACGCTTAAAAGTACTAAGATAAGCCTATTATGAGCATTTTAAATGTATATGTCAAAAAAGAAGGTAAGACGACTTGGATTGAAATGGATACTTTTCCTTTAATCTACACCACATTACCTACTAAAATAAAATATATTCGTCTTCCTTACTACTGTCGATCAGCTACAACTCAAAAATATTTTTTTTTTAGAAAACGCTTAAAAGTACTAAGATAAGCCTATTATGAGCATTTTAAATGTATATGTCAAAAAAGAAGGTAAGACGACTTGGATTGAAATGGATATTTTTCCTTTAATCTACACCACATTACCTACTAAAATAAAATATCTTCGTCTTCCTTACTACTGTCGATCAGCTACAACTCAAAAATATTTTTTTTTTAGAAAACGCTTAAAAGTACTAAGATAAGCCTATTATGAGCATTTTAAATGTATATGTCAAAAACGAAGGTAAGACGACTTGGATTGAAATGGATACTTTTCCTTTAATCTACACAACATTACCTACTAAAATAAAATATCTTCATTTTGGTTAGTACTGTCGATCAGCTACAACTCAAAAATATTTTTTTTTGTTAAAACGCTTAAAAGTACTAAGATAAGCCTATTACGAGCATTTTAAATGTATATGTCAAAAAAGAAGGTAAGACGACTTGAATTGAAATGGATACTTTTCCTTTAATCTACACCACATTACCTACTAAAATAAAATATCTTCGTCTTCCTTACTACTGTCGATCAGCTACAACTCAAAAATATTTTTTTTTGTTAAAACGCTTAAAAGTACTAAGATAAGCCTATTATGAGCATTTTAAATGTATATGTCAAAAAAGAAGGTAAGACGACTTGGATTGAAATGGATACTTTTCCTTTAATCTACACCACATTACCTACTAAAATAAAATATCTTCGTCTTCCTTACTACTGTCGATCAGCTACAACTCAAAAATATTTTTTTTTTAGAAAACGCTTAAAAGTACTAAGATAAGCCTATTATGAGCATTTTAAATGTATATGTCAAAAAAGAAGGTAAGACGACTTGGATTGAAATGGATACTTTTCCTTTAATCTACACCACATTACCTACTAAAATAAAATATCTTCATTTTGGTTAGTACTGTCGATCAGCTACAACTCAAAAATATTTTTTTTTGTTAAAACGCTTAAAAGTACTAAGATAAGCCTATTACGAGCATTTTAAATGTATATGTCAAAAAAGAAGGTAAGACGACTTGGATTGAAATGGATACTTTTCCTTTAATCTATACCACATTACCTATTAAACTAAAATATCTTCGTCTTCCTTACTACTGTCGATCAGCTACAACTCAAAAATATTTTTATTTTAGAAAACGCTTAAAAGTACTAAGATAAGCCTATTATGAGCATTTTAAATGTATATGTCAAAAAAGAAGGTAAGACGACTTGGATTGAAATGGATACTTTTCCTTTAATCTACACCACATTACCTACTAAAATAAAATATCTTCGTCTTCCTTACTACTGTCGATCAGCTACAACTCAAAAATATTTTTTTTTTAGAAAACGCTTAAAAGTACTAAGATAAGCCTATTATGAGCATTTTAAATGTATATGTCAAAAAAGAAGGTAAGACGACTTGGATTGAAATGGATACTTTTCCTTTAATCTACACCACATTACCTACTAAAATAAAATATCTTCGTCTTCCTTACTACTGTCGATCAGCTACAACTCAAAAATATTTTTTTTTTAGAAAACGCTTAAAAGTACTAAGATAAGCCTATTATGAGCATTTTAAATGTATATGTCAAAAAAGAAGGTAAGACGACTTGGATTGAAATGGATACTTTTCCTTTAATCTACACCACATTACCTACTAAAATAAAATATCTTCGTCTTCCTTACTACTGTCGATCAGCTACAACTCAAAAATATTTTTTTTTTAGAAAACGCTTAAAAGTACTAAGATAAGCCTATTATGAGCATTTTAAATGTATATGTCAAAAAAGAAGGTAAGACGACTTGGATTGAAATGGATACTTTTCCTTTAATCTACACCACATTACCTACTAAAATAAAATATCTTCGTCTTCCTTACTACTGTCGATCAGCTACAACTCAAAAATATTTTTTTTTTAGAAAACGCTTAAAAGTACTAAGATAAGCCTATTATGAGCATTTTAAATGTATATGTCAAAAAAGAAGGTAAGACGACTTGGATTGAAATGGATACTTTTCCTTTAATCTACACCACATTACCTACTAAAATAAAATATCTTCGTCTTCCGTACTACTGTCGATCAGCTACAACTCAAAAATATTTTTTTTTTAGAAAACGCTTAAAAGTACTAAGATAAGCCTATTATGAGCATTTTAAATGTATATGTCAAAAAAGAAGGTAAGACGACTTGGATTGAAATGGATACTTTTCCTTTAATCTACACCACATTACCTACTAAAATAAAATATCTTCGTCTTCCTTACTACTGTCGATCAGCTACAACTCAAAAATATTTTTTTTTTAGAAAACGCTTAAAAGTACTAAGATAAGCCTATTATGAGCATTTTAAATGTATATGTCAAAAAAGAAGGTAAGACGACTTGGATTGAAATGGATACTTTTCCTTTAATCTACACCACATTACCTACTATCTTCGTCTTCCTTACTACTGTCGATCAGCTACAACTTAAAAATATTTTTTTTTTAGAAAACGCTTAAAAGTACTAAGATAAGCCTATTATGAGCATCTTAAATGTATATGTCAAAAAAGAAGGTAAGACGACTTGGATTGAAATGGATACTTTTCATATAATCTATAGCACATTACCTATTAAACTAAAATATCTTCATCTTCCTTAGTACTGTCGATCAGCTACAACTCAAAAATATTTTTATTTTAGAAAACGCTTAAAAGTACTAAGATAAGCCTATTATGAGCATTTTAAATGTATATGTCAAAAAAGAAGGTAAGACGACTTGGATTGAAATGGATACTTTTCCTTTAATCTACACCACATTACCTACTAAAATAAAATATCTTCGTCTTCCTTACTACTGTCGATCAGCTACAACTCAAAAATATTTTTATTTTAGAAAACGCTTAAAAGTACTAAGATAAGCCTATTATGAGCATTTTAAATGTATATGTCAAAAAAGAAGGTAAGACGACTTGGATTGAAATGGATACTTTTCCTTTAATCTACACCACATTACCTACTAAAATAAAATATCTTCGTCTTCCTTACTACTGTCGATCAGCTACAACTCAAAAATATTTTTTTTTTAGAAAACGCTTAAAAGTACTAAGATAAGCCTATTATGAGCATTTTAAATGTATATGTCAAAAAAGAAGGTAAGACGACTTGGATTGAAATGGATACTTTTCCTTTAATCTACACCACATTACCTACTATCTTCGTCTTCCTTACTACTGTCGATCAGCTACAACTCAAAAATATTTTTTTTTGTTAAAACGCTTAAAAGTACTAAGATAAGCCTATTACGAGCATTTTAAATGTATATGTCAAAAAAGAAGGTAAGACGACTTTGATTGTTCCTTTAATCTACACAACATTACCTACTAAAATAAAATATCTTCGTCTTCCTTACTACTGTCGATCAGCTACAACTCAAAAATATTTTTATTTTAGAAAACGCTTAAAAGTACTAAGATAAGCCTATTATGAGCATCTTAAATGTATATGTCAAAAAATAAGATAAGCCTATTATGAGCATTTTAAATGTATATGTCAAAAAAGAAGGTAAGACGACTTGGATTGAAATGGATACTTTTCCTTTAATCTACACCACATTACCTACTAAAATAAAATATCTTCGTCTTCCTTACTACTGTCGATCAGCTACAACTCAAAAATATTTTTTTTTTTGAAAACGCTTAAAAGTACTAAGATAAGCCTATTATGAGCATTTTAAATGTATATGTCAAAAAAGAAGGTAAGACGACTTGGATTGAAATGGATACTTTTCCTATAATCTATACCACATTACCTATTAAACTAAAATATCTTCGTCTTCCTTACTACTGTCGATCAGCACAACTCAAAAATAATTTTATTTTAGAAAACGCTTAAAAGTACTAAGATAAGCCTATTATGAGCATTTTAAATGTATATGTCAAAAAAGAAGGTAAGACGACTTGGATTGAAATGGATACTTTTCCTTTAATCTACACCACATTACCTACTAAAATAAAATATCTTCGTCTTCCTTACTACTGTCGATCAGCTACAACTCAAAAATATTTTTTTTTTAGAAAACGCTTAAAAGTACTAAGATAAGCCTATTATGAGCATTTTAAATGTATATGTCAAAAAAGAAGGTAAGACGACTTGAATTGAAATGGATACTTTTCCTTTAATCTACACCACATTACCTACTAAAATAAAATATCTTCGTCTTCCTTACTACTGTCGATCAGCTACAACTCAAAAATATTTTTATTTTAGAAAACGCTTAAAAGTACTAAGATAAGCCTATTATGAGCATTTTAAATGTATATGTCAAAAAAGAAGGTAAGACGACTTGGATTGAAATGGATACTTTTCCTTTAATCTACACCACATTACCTACTAAAATAAAATATATTCGTCTTCCTTACTACTGTCGATCAGCTACAACTCAAAAATATTTTTTTTTTAGAAAACGCTTAAAAGTACTAAGATAAGCCTATTATGAGCATTTTAAATGTATATGTCAAAAAAGAAGGTAAGACGACTTGGATTGAAATGGATATTTTTCCTTTAATCTACACCACATTACCTACTAAAATAAAATATCTTCGTCTTCCTTACTACTGTCGATCAGCTACAACTCAAAAATATTTTTTTTTTAGAAAACGCTTAAAAGTACTAAGATAAGCCTATTATGAGCATTTTAAATGTATATGTCAAAAACGAAGGTAAGACGACTTGGATTGAAATGGATACTTTTCCTTTAATCTACACCACATTACCTACTATCTTCGTCTTCCTTACTACTGTCGATCAGCTACAACTTAAAAATAATTTTTTTTTAGAAAACGCTTAAAAGTACTAAGATAAGCCTATTATGAGCATCTTAAATGTATATGTCAAAAAATAAGATAAGCCTATTATGAGCATTTTAAATGTATATGTCAAAAAAGAAGGTAAGACGACTTGGATTGAAATGGATACTTTTCCTTTAATCTACACCACATTACCTACTAAAATAAAATATCTTCGTCTTCCTTACTACTGTCGATCAGCTACAACTCAAAAATATTTTTTTTTTAGAAAACGCTTAAAAGTACTAAGATAAGCCTATTATGAGCATTTTAAATGTATATGTCAAAAAAGAAGGTAAGACGACTTGGATTGAAATGGATACTTTTCCTTTAATCTACACCACATTACCTACTAAAATAAAATATCTTCGTCTTCCTTACTACTGTCGATCAGCTACAACTCAAAAATATTTTTTTTTTAGAAAACGCTTAAAAGTACTAAGATAAGCCTATTATGAGCATTTTAAATGTATATGTCAAAAAAGAAGGTAAGACGACTTGGATTGAAATGGATACTTTTCCTTTAATCTACACCACATTACCTACTAAAATAAAATATCTTCATCTTCCTTAGTACTGTCGATCAGCTACAACTCAAAAATATTTTTTTTTAGAAAATGCTTAAAAGTACTAAGATAAGCCTATTATGAGCATTTTAAATGTATAAGTCAAAAAAGAAGGTAAGACGACTTGGATTGAAATGGATACTTTTCCTTTAATCTACACCACATTACCTACTAAAATAAAATATCTTCGTCTTCCTTACTACTGTCGATCAGCTACAACTCAAAAATATTTTTATTTTAGAAAACGCTTAAAAGTACTAAGATAAGCCTATTATGAGCATTTTAAATGTATATGTCAAAAAAGAAGGTAAGACGACTTGGATTGAAATGGATACTTTTCCTTTAATCTACACCACATTACCTACTAAAATAAAATATCTTCATTTTGGTTAGTACTGTCGATCAGCTACAACTCAAAAATATTTTTTTTTGTTAAAACGCTTAAAAGCACTAAGATAAGCCTATTATGAGCATTTTAAATGTATATGTCAAAAAAGAAGGTAAGACGACTTGGATTGAAATGGATACTTTTCCTTTAATCTACACCACATTACCTACTAAAATAAAATATCTTCGTCTTCCTTACTACTGTCGATCAGCTACAACTCAAAATTATTTTTTTTGTTAAAACGCTTAAAAGTACTAAGATAAGCCTATTACGAGCATTTTAAATGTATATGTCAAAAAAGAAGGTAAGACGACTTGGATTGAAATGGATACTTTTCCTTTAATCTACACCACATTACCTACTAAAATAAAATATATTCGTCTGCCTTACTACTGTCGATCAGCTACAACTCAAAAATATTTTTTTTTGTTAAAACGCTTAAAAGTACTAAGATAAGCCTATTATGAGCATTTTAAATGTATATGTCAAAAAAGAAGGTAAGACGACTTGGATTGAAATGGATACTTTTCCTTTAATCTACACCACATTACCTACTAAAATAAAATATCTTCGTCTTCCTTACTACTGTCGATCAGCTACAACTCAAAAATATTTTTTTTGTTAAAACGCTTAAAAGTACTAAGATAAGCCTATTATGAGCATTTTAAATGTATATGTCAAAAAAGAAGGTAAGACGACTTGGATTGAAATGGATACTTTTCCTTTAATCTACACCACATTACCTACTAAAATAAAATATCTTCGTCTTCCTTACTACTGTCGATCAGCTACAACTCAAAAATATTTTTTTTTTAGAAAACGCTTAAAAGTACTAAGATAAGCCTATTATGAGCATTTTAAATGTATATGTCAAAAAAGAAGGTAAGACGACTTGGATTGAAATGGATACTTTTCCTTTAATCTACACCACATTACCTACTAAAATAAAATATCTTCGTCTTCCTTACTACTGTCGATCAGCTACAACTCAAAAATATTTTTTTTTTAGAAAACGATTAAAAGTACTAAGATAAGCCTATTATGAGCATTTTAAATGTATATGTCAAAAAAGAAGGTAAGACGACTTGGATTGAAATGGATACTTTTCCTTTAATCTACACCACATTACCTACTAAAATAAAATATCTTCATTTTGGTTAGTACTGTCGATCAGCTACAACTCAAAAATATTTTTTTTTGTTAAAACGCTTAAAAGTACTAAGATAAGCCTATTATGAGCATTTTAAATGTATATGTCAAAAAAGAAGGTAAGACGACTTGGATTGAAATGGATACTTTTCCTTTAATCTACACCACATTACCTACTAAAATAAAATATCTTCGTCTTCCTTACTACTGTCGATCAGCTACAACTCAAAAATATTTTTTTTTGTTAAAACGCTTAAAAGTACTAAGATAAGCCTATTATGAGCATTTTAAATGTATATGTCAAAAAAGAAGGTAAGACGACTTGGATTGAAATGGATACTTTTCCTTTAATCTACACCACATTACCTACTAAAATAAAATATCTTCGTTTTCGTTAGTACTGTCGATCAGCTACAACTCAAAAATATTTTTTTTTGTTAAAACGCTTAAAAGTACTAAGATAAGCCTATTATGAGCATTTTAAATGTATATGTCAAAAAAGAAGGTAAGACGACTTGGATTGAAATGGATACTTTTCCTTTAATCTACACCACATTACCTACTAAAATAAAATATCTTCGTTTTCGTTAGTACTGTCGATCAGCTACAACTCAAAAATATTTTTTTTTGTTAAAACGCTTAAAAGTACTAAGATAAGCCTATTATGAGCATTTTAAATGTATATGTCAAAAAAGAAGGTAAGACGACTTGGATTGAAATGGATACTTTTCCTTTAATCTACACCACATTACCTACTAAAATAAAATATATTCGTCTGCCTTACTACTGTCGATCAGCTACAACTCAAAAATATTTTTTTTTGTTAAAACGCTTAAAAGTACTAAGATAAGCCTATTATGAGCATTTTAAATGTATATGTCAAAAAAGAAGGTAAGACGACTTGGATTGAAATGGATACTTTTCCTTTAATCTACACCACATTACCTACTAAAATAAAATATCTTCGTCTTCCTTACTACTGTCGATCAGCTACAACTCAAAAATATTTTTTTTGTTAAAACGCTTAAAAGTACTAAGATAAGCCTATTATGAGCATTTTAAATGTATATGTCAAAAAAGAAGGTAAGACGACTTGGATTGAAATGGATACTTTTCCTTTAATCTACACCACATTACCTACTAAAATAAAATATCTTCGTCTTCCTTACTACTGTCGATCAGCTACAACTCAAAAATATTTTTTTTTTAGAAAACGCTTAAAAGTACTAAGATAAGCCTATTATGAGCATTTTAAATGTATATGTCAAAAAAGAAGGTAAGACGACTTGGATTGAAATGGATACTTTTCCTTTAATCTACACCACATTACCTACTAAAATAAAATATCTTCGTCTTCCTTACTACTGTCGATCAGCTACAACTCAAAAATATTTTTTTTGTTAAAACGCTTAAAAGTACTAAGATAAGCCTATTATGAGCATTTTAAATGTATATGTCAAAAAAGAAGGTAAGACGACTTGGATTGAAATGGATACTTTTCCTTTAATCTACACCACATTACCTACTAAAATAAAATATCTTCGTCTTCCTTACTACTGTCGATCAGCTACAACTCAAAATTATTTTTTTTGTTAAAACGCTTAAAAGTACTAAGATAAGCCTATTACGAGCATTTTAAATGTATATGTCAAAAAAGAAGGTAAGACGACTTGGATTGAAATGGATACTTTTCCTTTAATCTACACCACATTACCTACTAAAATAAAATATATTCGTCTGCCTTACTACTGTCGATCAGCTACAACTCAAAAATATTTTTTTTTGTTAAAACGCTTAAAAGTACTAAGATAAGCCTATTATGAGCATTTTAAATGTATATGTCAAAAAAGAAGGTAAGACGACTTGGATTGAAATGGATACTTTTCCTTTAATCTACACCACATTACCTACTAAAATAAAATATCTTCGTCTTCCTTAGTACTGTCGATCAGCTACAACTCAAAAATATTTTTTTTTTGAAAACGCTTAAAAGTACTAAGATAAGCCTATTATGAGCATTTTAAATGTATATGTCAAAAAAGAAGGTAAGACGACTTGGATTGAAATGGATACTTTTCCTTTAATCTACACCACATTACCTACTAAAATAAAATATCTTCGTCTTCCTTACTACTGTCGATCAGCTACAACTCAAAAATATTTTTATTTTAGAAAACGCTTAAAAGTACTAAGATAAGCCTATTATGAGCATTTTAAATGTATATGTCAAAAAAGAAGGTAAGACGACTTGGATTGAAATGGATACTTTTCCTTTAATCTACACCACATTACCTACTAAAATAAAATATCTTCGTCTTCCTTACTACTGTCGATCAGCTACAACTCAAAAATATTTTTTTTTTAGAAAACGCTTAAAAGTACTAAGATAAGCCTATTATGAGCATTTTAAATGTATATGTCAAAAAAGAAGGTAAGACGACTTGGATTGAAATGGATACTTTTCCTTTAATCTACACCACATTACCTACTAAAATAAAATATCTTCGTCTTCCTTACTACTGTCGATCAGCTACAACTCAAAATTATTTTTTTTGTTAAAACGCTTAAAAGTACTAAGATAAGCCTATTACGAGCATTTTAAATGTATATGTCAAAAAAGAAGGTAAGACGACTTGGATTGAAATGGATACTTTTCCTTTAATCTACACCACATTACCTACTAAAATAAAATATATTCGTCTGCCTTACTACTGTCGATCAGCTACAACTCAAAAATATTTTTTTTTGTTAAAACGCTTAAAAGTACTAAGATAAGCCTATTATGAGCATTTTAAATGTATATGTCAAAAAAGAAGGTAAGACGACTTGGATTGAAATGGATACTTTTCCTTTAATCTACACCACATTACCTACTAAAATAAAATATCTTCGTCTTCCTTACTACTGTCGATCAGCTACAACTCAAAAATATTTTTTTTTTAGAAAACGCTTAAAAGTACTAAGATAAGCCTATTATGAGCATTTTAAATGTATATGTCAAAAAAGAAGGTAAGACGACTTGGATTGAAATGGATACTTTTCCTTTAATCTACACCACATTACCTACTAAAATAAAATATCTTCGTCTTCCTTACTACTGTCGATCAGCTACAACTCAAAAATATTTTTTTTTTAGTAAACGCTTAAAAGTACTAAGATAAGCCTATTATGAGCATTTTAAATGTATATGTCAAAAAAGAAGGTAAGACGACTTGGATTGAAATGGATACTTTTACTTTAATCTACACCACATTACCTACTAAAATAAAATATCTTCGTCTTCCTTACTACTGTCGATCAGCTACAACTCAAAAATATTTTTATTTTAGAAAACGCTTAAAAGTACTAAGATAAGCCTATTATGAGCATTTTAAATGTATATGTCAAAAAAGAAGGTAAGACGACTTGGATTGAAATGGATACTTTTCCTTTAATCTACACCACATTACCTACTAAAATAAAATATCTTCATTTTGGTTAGTACTGTCGATCAGCTACAACTCAAAAATATTTTTTTTTGTTAAAACGCTTAAAAGTACTAAGATAAGCCTATTATGAGCATTTTAAATGTATATGTCAAAAAAGAAGGTAAGACGACTTGGATTGAAATGGATACTTTTCCTTTAATCTACACCACATTACCTACTAAAATAAAATATCTTCGTCTTCCTTACTACTGTCGATCAGCTACAACTCAAAATTATTTTTTTTGTTAAAACGCTTAAAAGTACTAAGATAAGCCTATTACGAGCATTTTAAATGTATATGTCAAAAAAGAAGGTAAGACGACTTGGATTGAAATGGATACTTTTCCTTTAATCTACACCACATTACCTACTAAAATAAAATATATTCGTCTGCCTTACTACTGTCGATCAGCTACAACTCAAAAATATTTTTTTTTGTTAAAACGCTTAAAAGTACTAAGATAAGCCTATTATGAGCATTTTAAATGTATATGTCAAAAAAGAAGGTAAGACGACTTGGATTGAAATGGATGCTTTTCCTTTAATCTACACCACATTACCTACTAAAATAAAATATCTTCGTCTTCCTTACTACTGTCGATCAGCTACAACTCAAAAATATTTTTTTTTTAGAAAACGCTTAAAAGTACTAAGATAAGCCTATTATGAGCATTTTAAATGTATATGTCAAAAAAGAAGGTAAGACGACTTGGATTGAAATGGATACTTTTCCTTTAATCTACACCACATTACCTACTAAAATAAAATATCTTCGTCTTCCTTACTACTGTCGATCAGCTACAACTCAAAAATATTTTTTTTTTAGAAAACGCTTAAAAGTACTAAGATAAGCCTATTATGAGCATTTTAAATGTATATGTCAAAAAAGAAGGTAAGACGACTTGGATTGAAATGGATACTTTTCCTTTAATCTACACCACATTACCTACTAAAATAAAATATCTTCATTTTGGTTAGTACTGTCGATCAGCTACAACTCAAAAATATTTTTTTTTGTTAAAACGCTTAAAAGTACTAAGATAAGCCTATTACGAGCATTTTAAATGTATATGTCAAAAAAGAAGGTAAGACGACTTGGATTGAAATGGATACTTTTCCTTTAATCTACACCACATTACCTACTAAAATAAAATATCTTCGTCTTCCTTACTACTGTCGATCAGCTACAACTCAAAAATATTTTTATTTTAGAAAACGCTTAAAAGTACTAAGATAAGCCTATTACGAGCATTTTAAATGTATATGTCAAAAAAGAAGGTAAGACGACTTGGATTGAAATGGATACTTTTCCTTTAATCTACACCACATTACCTACTAAAATAAAATATATTCGTCTGCCTTACTACTGTCGATCAGCTACAACTCAAAAATATTTTTTTTTGTTAAAACGCTTAAAAGTACTAAGATAAGCCTATTATGAGCATTTTAAATGTATATGTCAAAAAAGAAGGTAAGACGACTTGGATTGAAATGGATGCTTTTCCTTTAATCTACACCACATTACCTACTAAAATAAAATATCTTCGTCTTCCTTACTACTGTCGATCAGCTACAACTCAAAAATATTTTTTTTTTAGAAAACGCTTAAAAGTACTAAGATAAGCCTATTATGAGCATTTTAAATGTATATGTCAAAAAAGAAGGTAAGACGACTTGGATTGAAATGGATACTTTTCCTTTAATCTACACCACATTACCTACTAAAATAAAATATCTTCGTCTTCCTTACTACTGTCGATCAGCTACAACTCAAAAATATTTTTTTTTTAGAAAACGCTTAAAAGTACTAAGATAAGCCTATTATGAGCATTTTAAATGTATATGTCAAAAAAGAAGGTAAGACGACTTGGATTGAAATGGATACTTTTCCTTTAATCTACACCACATTACCTACTAAAATAAAATATCTTCATTTTGGTTAGTACTGTCGATCAGCTACAACTCAAAAATATTTTTTTTTGTTAAAACGCTTAAAAGTACTAAGATAAGCCTATTACGAGCATTTTAAATGTATATGTCAAAAAAGAAGGTAAGACGACTTGGATTGAAATGGATACTTTTCCTTTAATCTACACCACATTACCTACTAAAATAAAATATCTTCGTCTTCCTTACTACTGTCGATCAGCTACAACTCAAAAATATTTTTATTTTAGAAAACGCTTAAAAGTACTAAGATAAGCCTATTATGAGCATTTTAAATGTATATGTCAAAAAAGAAGGTAAGACGACTTGGATTGAAATGGATACTTTTCCTATAATCTATACCACATTACCTATTAAACTAAAATATCTTCGTCTTCCTTACTACTGTCGATCAGCTACAACTCAAAAATATTTTTATTTTAGAAAACGCTTAAAAGTACTAAGATAAGCCTATTATGAGCATTTTAAATGTATATGTCAAAAAAGAAGGTAAGACGACTTGGATTGAAATGGATACTTTTCCTTTAATCTACACAACATTACCTACTAAAATAAAATATCTTCGTTTTTGTTAGTACTGTAGATCAGCTACAACTCAAAAATATTTTTTTTTGTTAAAACGCTTAAAAGTACTAAGATAAGCCTATTATGAGCATTTTAAATGTATATGTCAAAAAAGAAGGTAAGACGACTTGGATTGAAATGGATACTTTTCCTTTAATCTACACCACATTACCTACTAAAATAAAATATCTTCGTTTTCGTTAGTACTGTCGATCAGCTACAACTCAAAAATATTTTTTTTTGTTAAAACGCTTAAAAGTACTAAAATAAGCCTATTATGAGCATTTTAAATGTATATGTCAAAAAAGAAGGTAAGACGACTTGGATTGAAATGGATACTTTTCCTTTAATCTACACCACATTACCTACTAAAATAAAATATCTTCGTCTTCCTTACTACTGTCGATCAGCTACAACTCAAAAATATTTTTTTTTTAGAAAACGCTTAAAAGTACTAAGATAAGCCTATTATGAGCATTTTAAATGTATATGTCAAAAAAGAAGGTAAGACGACTTGGATTGAAATGGATACTTTTCCTTTAATCTACACCACATTACCTACTAAAATAAAATATCTTCGTTTTCGTTAGTACTGTCGATCAGCTACAACTCAAAAATATTTTTATTTTAGAAAACGCTTAAAAGTACTAAGATAAGCCTATTATGAGCATTTTAAATGTATATGTCAAAAAAGAAGGTAAGACGACTTGGATTGAAATGGATACTTTTCCTTTAATCTACACCACATTACATACAAAAATAAAATATCTTCGTTTTCGTTAGTACTGTCGATCAGCTACAACTCAAAAATATTTTTTTTTGTTAAAACGCTTAAAAGTACTAAGATAAGCCTATTATGAGCATTTTAAATGTATATGTCAAAAAAGAAGGTATGACGACTTGGATTGAAATGGATACTTTTCCTTTAATCTACACCACATTACCTACTAAAATAAAATATCTTCGTCTTCCTTACTACTGTCGATCAGCTACAACTCAAAAATATTTTTTTTTTAGAAAATGCTTAAAAGTACTAAGATAAGCCTATTATGAGCATTTTAAATGTATATGTCAAAAAAGAAGGTAAGACGACTTGGATTGAAATGGATACTTTTCCTTTAATCTACACAACATTACCTACTAAAATAAAATATCTTCGTCTTCCTTACTACTGTCGATCAGCTACAACTCAAAAATATTTTTTTTTTGTTTTAACGCTTAAAAGTACTAAGATAAGCCTATTATGAGCATTTTAAATGTATATGTCAAAAAAGAAGGTAAGACGACTTGGATTGAAATGGATACTTTTCCTTTAATCTACACCACATTACCTACTAAAATAAAATATCTTCGTCTTCCTTACTACTGTCGATCAGCTACAACTCAAAAATATTTTTTTTTGTTAAAACGCTTAAAAGTACTAAGATAAGCCTATTATGAGCATTTTAAATGTATATGTCAAAAAAGAAGGTAAGACGACTTTGATTGTTCCTTTAATCTACACAACATTACCTACTAAAATAAAATATCTTAGTCTTCCTTACTACTGTCGATCAGCTACAACTCAAAAATATTTTTTTTGTTAAAACGCTTAAAAGTACTAAAATTAGCCTATTAAGTGCATTTTAAATGTATATGTCAAAAAAGAAGGTAAGACGACTTGGATTGAAATGGATACTTTTCCTTTAATCTACACCACATTACCTACTAAAATAAAATATCTTCGTCTTCCTTACTACTGTCGATCAGCTACAACTCAAAAATATTTTTTTTTGTTAAAACGCTTAAAAGTACTAAGATAAGCCTATTATGAGCATTTTAAATGTATATGTCAAAAAAGAAGGTAAGACGACTTGGATTGAAATGGATACTTTTCCTATAATCTATACCACATTACCTATTAAACTAAAATATCTTCGTCTTCCTTACTACTGTCGATCAGCTACAACTCAAAAATATTTTTATTTTAGAAAACACTTAAAAGTACTAAGATAAGCCTATTATGAGCATTTTAAATGTATATGTCAAAAAAGAAGGTAAGACGACTTGGATTGAAATGGATACTTTTCCTTTAATCTACACCACATTACCTACTAAACTAAAATATCTTCGTCTTCCTTACTACTGTCGATCAGCTACAACTCAAAAATATTTTTTTTTGGTTAAAACGCTTAAAAGTACTTAGATAAGCCTATTATGAGCATTTTAAATGTATATGTCAAAAAAGAAGGTAAGACGACTTGGATTGAAATGGATACTTTTCCTTTAATCTACACCACATTACATACAAAAATAAAATATCTTCGTTTTCGTTAGTACTGTCGATCAGCTACAACTCAAAAATATTTTTTTTTGTTAAAACGCTTAAAAGTACTAAGATAAGCCTATTATGAGCATTTTAAATGTATATGTCAAAAAAGAAGGTATGACGACTTGGATTGAAATGGATACTTTTCCTTTAATCTACACCACATTACCTACTAAAATAAAATATCTTCGTCTTCCTTACTACTGTCGATCAGCTACAACTCAAAAATATTTTTTTTTGTTAAAACGCTTAAAAGTACTAAGATAAGCCTATTACGAGCATTTTAAATGTATATGTCAAAAAAGAAGGTAAGACGACTTTGATTGTTCCTTTAATCTACACCACATTACCTACTAAAATAAAATATCTTCGTCTTCCTTACTACTGTCGATCAGCTACAACTCAAAAATATTTTTTTTTGTTAAAACGCTTAAAAGTACTAAGATAAGCCTATTATGAGCATTTTAAATGTATATGTCAAAAAAGAAGGAAGACGACTTGGATTGAAATGGATACTTTTCCTTTAATCTACACCACATTACCTACTAAAATAAAATATCTTCGTCTTCCTTACTACTGTCGATCAGCTACAACTCAAAAATATTTTTTTTTGTTAAAACGCTTAAAAGTACTAAGATAAGCCTATTATGAGCATTTTAAATGTATATGTCAAAAAAGAAGGTAAGACGACTTGGATTGAAATGGATGCTTTTCCTTTAATCTACACCACATTACCTACTAAAATAAAATATCTTCGTCTTCCTTACTACTGTCGATCAGCTACAACTCAAAAATATTTTTTTTTTAGAAAACGCTTAAAAGTACTAAGATAAGCCTATTATGAGCATTTTAAATGTATATGTCAAAAAAGAAGGTAAGACGACTTGGATTGAAATGGATACTTTTCCTTTAATCTACACCACATTACCTACTAAAATAAAATATCTTCGTCTTCCTTACTACTGTCGATCAGCTACAACTCAAAAATATTTTTTTTTTAGAAAACGCTTAAAAGTACTAAGATAAGCCTATTATGAGCATTTTAAATGTATATGTCAAAAAAGAAGGTAAGACGACTTGGATTGAAATGGATACTTTTCCTTTAATCTACACCACATTACCTACTAAAATAAAATATCTTCATTTTGGTTAGTACTGTCGATCAGCTACAACTCAAAAATATTTTTTTTTGTTAAAACGCTTAAAAGTACTAAGATAAGCCTATTACGAGCATTTTAAATGTATATGTCAAAAAAGAAGGTAAGACGACTTGGATTGAAATGGATACTTTTCCTTTAATCTACACCACATTACCTACTAAAATAAAATATCTTCGTCTTCCTTACTACTGTCGATCAGCTACAACTCAAAAATATTTTTATTTTAGAAAACGCTTAAAAGTACTAAGATAAGCCTATTATGAGCATTTTAAATGTATATGTCAAAAAAGAAGGTAAGACGACTTGGATTGAAATGGATACTTTTCCTATAATCTATACCACATTACCTATTAAACTAAAATATCTTCGTCTTCCTTACTACTGTCGATCAGCTACAACTCAAAAATATTTTTATTTTAGAAAACGCTTAAAAGTACTAAGATAAGCCTATTATGAGCATTTTAAATGTATATGTCAAAAAAGAAGGTAAGACGACTTGGATTGAAATGGATACTTTTCCTTTAATCTACACAACATTACCTACTAAAATAAAATATCTTCGTTTTTGTTAGTACTGTAGATCAGCTACAACTCAAAAATATTTTTTTTTGTTAAAACGCTTAAAAGTACTAAGATAAGCCTATTATGAGCATTTTAAATGTATATGTCAAAAAAGAAGGTAAGACGACTTGGATTGAAATGGATACTTTTCCTTTAATCTACACCACATTACCTACTAAAATAAAATATCTTCGTTTTCGTTAGTACTGTCGATCAGCTACAACTCAAAAATATTTTTTTTTGTTAAAACGCTTAAAAGTACTAAAATAAGCCTATTATGAGCATTTTAAATGTATATGTCAAAAAAGAAGGTAAGACGACTTGGATTGAAATGGATACTTTTCCTTTAATCTACACCACATTACCTACTAAAATAAAATATCTTCGTCTTCCTTACTACTGTCGATCAGCTACAACTCAAAAATATTTTTTTTTTAGAAAACGCTTAAAAGTACTAAGATAAGCCTATTATGAGCATTTTAAATGTATATGTCAAAAAAGAAGGTAAGACGACTTGGATTGAAATGGATACTTTTCCTTTAATCTACACCACATTACCTACTAAAATAAAATATCTTCGTTTTCGTTAGTACTGTCGATCAGCTACAACTCAAAAATATTTTTATTTTAGAAAACGCTTAAAAGTACTAAGATAAGCCTATTATGAGCATTTTAAATGTATATGTCAAAAAAGAAGGTAAGACGACTTGGATTGAAATGGATACTTTTCCTTTAATCTACACCACATTACATACAAAAATAAAATATCTTCGTTTTCGTTAGTACTGTCGATCAGCTACAACTCAAAAATATTTTTTTTTGTTAAAACGCTTAAAAGTACTAAGATAAGCCTATTATGAGCATTTTAAATGTATATGTCAAAAAAGAAGGTATGACGACTTGGATTGAAATGGATACTTTTCCTTTAATCTACACCACATTACCTACTAAAATAAAATATCTTCGTCTTCCTTACTACTGTCGATCAGCTACAACTCAAAAATATTTTTTTTTTAGAAAATGCTTAAAAGTACTAAGATAAGCCTATTATGAGCATTTTAAATGTATATGTCAAAAAAGAAGGTAAGACGACTTGGATTGAAATGGATACTTTTCCTTTAATCTACACAACATTACCTACTAAAATAAAATATCTTCGTCTTCCTTACTACTGTCGATCAGCTACAACTCAAAAATATTTTTTTTTTGTTTTAACGCTTAAAAGTACTAAGATAAGCCTATTATGAGCATTTTAAATGTATATGTCAAAAAAGAAGGTAAGACGACTTGGATTGAAATGGATACTTTTCCTTTAATCTACACCACATTACCTACTAAAATAAAATATCTTCGTCTTCCTTACTACTGTCGATCAGCTACAACTCAAAAATATTTTTTTTTGTTAAAACGCTTAAAAGTACTAAGATAAGCCTATTATGAGCATTTTAAATGTATATGTCAAAAAAGAAGGTAAGACGACTTTGATTGTTCCTTTAATCTACACAACATTACCTACTAAAATAAAATATCTTAGTCTTCCTTACTACTGTCGATCAGCTACAACTCAAAAATATTTTTTTTGTTAAAACGCTTAAAAGTACTAAAATTAGCCTATTAAGTGCATTTTAAATGTATATGTCAAAAAAGAAGGTAAGACGACTTGGATTGAAATGGATACTTTTCCTTTAATCTACACCACATTACCTACTAAAATAAAATATCTTCGTCTTCCTTACTACTGTCGATCAGCTACAACTCAAAAATATTTTTTTTTGTTAAAACGCTTAAAAGTACTAAGATAAGCCTATTATGAGCATTTTAAATGTATATGTCAAAAAAGAAGGTAAGACGACTTGGATTGAAATGGATACTTTTCCTATAATCTATACCACATTACCTATTAAACTAAAATATCTTCGTCTTCCTTACTACTGTCGATCAGCTACAACTCAAAAATATTTTTATTTTAGAAAACACTTAAAAGTACTAAGATAAGCCTATTATGAGCATTTTAAATGTATATGTCAAAAAAGAAGGTAAGACGACTTGGATTGAAATGGATACTTTTCCTTTAATCTACACCACATTACCTACTAAACTAAAATATCTTCGTCTTCCTTACTACTGTCGATCAGCTACAACTCAAAAATATTTTTTTTTGGTTAAAACGCTTAAAAGTACTTAGATAAGCCTATTATGAGCATTTTAAATGTATATGTCAAAAAAGAAGGTAAGACGACTTGGATTGAAATGGATACTTTTCCTTTAATCTACACCACATTACATACAAAAATAAAATATCTTCGTTTTCGTTAGTACTGTCGATCAGCTACAACTCAAAAATATTTTTTTTTGTTAAAACGCTTAAAAGTACTAAGATAAGCCTATTATGAGCATTTTAAATGTATATGTCAAAAAAGAAGGTATGACGACTTGGATTGAAATGGATACTTTTCCTTTAATCTACACCACATTACCTACTAAAATAAAATATCTTCGTCTTCCTTACTACTGTCGATCAGCTACAACTCAAAAATATTTTTTTTTGTTAAAACGCTTAAAAGTACTAAGATAAGCCTATTACGAGCATTTTAAATGTATATGTCAAAAAAGAAGGTAAGACGACTTTGATTGTTCCTTTAATCTACACCACATTACCTACTAAAATAAAATATCTTCGTCTTCCTTACTACTGTCGATCAGCTACAACTCAAAAATATTTTTTTTTGTTAAAACGCTTAAAAGTACTAAGATAAGCCTATTATGAGCATTTTAAATGTATATGTCAAAAAAGAAGGAAGACGACTTGGATTGAAATGGATACTTTTCCTTTAATCTACACCACATTACCTACTAAAATAAAATATCTTCGTCTTCCTTACTACTGTCGATCAGCTACAACTCAAAAATATTTTTTTTTGTTAAAACGCTTAAAAGTACTAAGATAAGCCTATTATGAGCATTTTAAATGTATATGTCAAAAAAGAAAGTAAGACGACTTGGATTGAAATGGATACTTTTCCTTTAATCTACACCACATTACCTACTAAAATAAAATATCTTCGTCTTCCTTAGTACTGTCGATCAGCTACAACTCAAAAATATTTTTTTTTTGTTTAAACGCTTAAAAGTACTAAGATAAGCCTATTATGAGCATTTTAAATGTATATGTCAAAAAAGAAGGTAAGACGACTTGGATTGAAATGGATACTTTTCCTTTAATCTACACCACATTACCTACTAAAATAAAATATCTTCGTCTTCCTTACTACTGTCGATCAGCTACAACTCAAAAATATTTTTTTTGTTAAAACGCTTAAAAGTACTAAGATTAGCCTATTAAGTGCATTTTAAATGTATATGTCAAAAAAGAAGGTAAGACGACTTGGATTGAAATGGATACTTTTCCTTTAATCTACACCACATTACCTACTAAAATAAAATATCTTCGTCTTCCTTACTACTGTCGATCAGCTACAACTCAAAAATATTTTTTTTTGTTAAAACGCTTAAAAGTACTAAGATAAGCCTATTATGAGCATTTTAAATGTATATGTCAAAAAAGAAAGTAAGACGACTTGGATTGAAATGGATACTTTTCCTTTAATCTACACCACATTACCTACTAAAATAAAATATCTTCGTCTTCCTTACTACTGTCGATCAGCTACAACTCAAATATATATTTTTTTGTTAAAACGCTTAAAAGTACTAAGATAAGCCTATTATGAGCATTTTAAATGTATATGTCAAAAAAGAAGGTAAGACGACTTGGATTGAAATGGATACTTTTCCTTTAATCTACACCACATTACCTACTAAAATAAAATATCTTCGTCTTCCTTACTACTGTCGATCAGCTACAACTCAAAAATATTTTTTTTTGTTAAAACGCTTAAAAGTACTAAGATAAGCCTATTACGAGCATTTTAAATGTATATGTCAAAAAAGAAGGTAAGACGACTTTGATTGTTCCTTTAATCTACACAACATTACCTACTAAAATAAAATATCTTAGTCTTCCTTACTACTGTCGATCAGCTACAACTCAAAAATATTTTTTTTGTTAAAACGCTTAAAAGTACTAAGATTAGCCTATTAAGTGCATTTTAAATGTATATGTCAAAAAAGAAGGTAAGACGACTTGGATTGAAATGGATACTTTTCCTTTAATCTACACCACATTACCTACTAAAATAAAATATCTTCGTCTTCCTTACTACTGTCGATCAGCTACAACTCAAAAATATTTTTTTTTGTTAAAACGCTTAAAAGTACTAAGATAAGCCTATTATGAGCATTTTAAATGTATATGTCAAAAAAGAAGGTAAGACGACTTGGATTGAAATGGATACTTTTCCTATAATCTATACCACATTACCTATTAAACTAAAATATCTTCGTCTTCCTTACTACTGTCGATCAGCTACAACTCAAAAATATTTTTTTTTGTTAAAACGCTTAAAAGTACTTAGATAAGCCTATTATGAGCATTTTAAATGTATATGTCAAAAAAGAAGGTAAGACGACTTGGATTGAAATGGATACTTTTCCTTTAATCTACACCACATTACATACAAAAATAAAATATCTTCGTTTTCGTTAGTACTGTCGATCAGCTACAACTCAAAAATATTTTTTTTTGTTAAAACGCTTAAAAGTACTAAGATAAGCCTATTATGAGCATTTTAAATGTATATGTCAAAAAAGAAGGTATGACGACTTGGATTGAAATGGATACTTTTCCTTTAATCTACACCACATTACCTACTAAAATAAAATATCTTCGTCTTCCTTACTACTGTCGATCAGCTACAACTCAAAAATATTTTTTTTTGTTAAAACGCTTAAAAGTACTAAGATAAGCCTATTACGAGCATTTTAAATGTATATGTCAAAAAAGAAGGTAAGACGACTTTGATTGTTCCTTTAATCTACACCACATTACCTACTAAAATAAAATATCTTCGTCTTCCTTACTACTGTCGATCAGCTACAACTCAAAAATATTTTTTTTTGTTAAAACGCTTAAAAGTACTAAGATAAGCCTATTATGAGCATTTTAAATGTATATGTCAAAAAAGAAGGAAGACGACTTGGATTGAAATGGATACTTTTCCTTTAATCTACACCACATTACCTACTAAAATAAAATATCTTCGTCTTCCTTACTACTGTCGATCAGCTACAACTCAAAAATATTTTTTTTTGTTAAAACGCTTAAAAGTACTAAGATAAGCCTATTATGAGCATTTTAAATGTATATGTCAAAAAAGAAAGTAAGACGACTTGGATTGAAATGGATACTTTTCCTTTAATCTACACCACATTACCTACTAAAATAAAATATCTTCGTCTTCCTTAGTACTGTCGATCAGCTACAACTCAAAAATATTTTTTTTTTGTTTAAACGCTTAAAAGTACTAAGATAAGCCTATTATGAGCATTTTAAATGTATATGTCAAAAAAGAAGGTAAGACGACTTGGATTGAAATGGATACTTTTCCTTTAATCTACACCACATTACCTACTAAAATAAAATATCTTCGTCTTCCTTACTACTGTCGATCAGCTACAACTCAAAAATATTTTTTTTGTTAAAACGCTTAAAAGTACTAAGATTAGCCTATTAAGTGCATTTTAAATGTATATGTCAAAAAAGAAGGTAAGACGACTTGGATTGAAATGGATACTTTTCCTTTAATCTACACCACATTACCTACTAAAATAAAATATCTTCGTCTTCCTTACTACTGTCGATCAGCTACAACTCAAAAATATTTTTTTTTGTTAAAACGCTTAAAAGTACTAAGATAAGCCTATTATGAGCATTTTAAATGTATATGTCAAAAAAGAAGGTAAGACGACTTGGATTGAAATGGATACTTTTCCTATAATCTACACCACATTACCTACTAAAATAAAATATCTTCGTCTTCCTTACTACTGTCGATCAGCTACAACTCAAAAATATTTTTTTTTAGAAAACGCTTAAAAGTACTAAGATAAGCCTATTATGAGCATTTTAAATGTATATGTCAAAAAAGAAGGTAAGACGACTTGGATTGAAATGGATACTTTTCCTTTAATCTACACCACATTACCTACTAAAATAAAATATCTTCGTCTTCCTTACTACTGTCGATCAGCTACAACTCAAAAATATTTTTTTTTAGAAAACGCTTAAAAGTACTAAGATAAGCCTATTATGAGCATTTTAAATGTATATGTCAAAAAAGAAGGTAAGACGACTTTGATTGTTCCTTTAATCTACACAACATTACCTACTAAAATAAAATATCTTAGTCTTCCTTACTACTGTCGATCAGCTACAACTCAAAAATATTTTTTTTTGTTAAAACGCTTAAAAGTACTAAGATAAGCCTATTATGAGCATTTTAAATGTATATGTCAAAAAAGAAGGTAAGACGACTTGGATTGAAATGGATACTTTTCCTATAATCTATACCACATTACCTATTAAACTAAAATATCTTCGTCTTCCTTACTACTGTCGATCAGCTACAACTCAAAAATATTTTTATTTTAGAAAACACTTAAAAGTACTAAGATAAGCCTATTATGAGCATTTTAAATGTATATGTCAAAAAAGAAGGTAAGACGACTTGGATTGAAATGGATACTTTTCCTTTAATCTACACCACATTACCTACTAAAATAAAATATCTTCGTCTTCCTTACTACTGTCGATCAGCTACAACTCAAAAATATTTTTTTTTGTTAAAACGCTTAAAAGTACTAAGATAAGCCTATTATGAGCATTTTAAATGTATATGTCAAAAAAGAAAGTAAGACGACTTGGATTGAAATGGATACTTTTCCTTTAATCTACACCACATTACCTACTAAAATAAAATATCTTCGTCTTCCTTACTACTGTCGATCAGCTACAACTCAAATATATATTTTTTTGTTAAAACGCTTAAAAGTACTAAGATAAGCCTATTATGAGCATTTTAAATGTATATGTCAAAAAAGAAGGTAAGACGACTTGGATTGAAATGGATACTTTTCCTTTAATCTACACCACATTACCTACTAAAATAAAATATCTTCGTCTTCCTTACTACTGTCGATCAGCTACAACTCAAAAATATTTTTTTTTGTTAAAACGCTTAAAAGTACTAAGATAAGCCTATTACGAGCATTTTAAATGTATATGTCAAAAAAGAAGGTAAGACGACTTTGATTGTTCCTTTAATCTACACAACATTACCTACTAAAATAAAATATCTTAGTCTTCCTTACTACTGTCGATCAGCTACAACTCAAAAATATTTTTTTTGTTAAAACGCTTAAAAGTACTAAGATTAGCCTATTAAGTGCATTTTAAATGTATATGTCAAAAAAGAAGGTAAGACGACTTGGATTGAAATGGATACTTTTCCTTTAATCTACACCACATTACCTACTAAAATAAAATATCTTCGTCTTCCTTACTACTGTCGATCAGCTACAACTCAAAAATATTTTTTTTTGTTAAAACGCTTAAAAGTACTAAGATAAGCCTATTATGAGCATTTTAAATGTATATGTCAAAAAAGAAAGTAAGACGACTTGGATTGAAATGGATACTTTTCCTTTAATCTACACCACATTACCTACTAAAATAAAATATCTTCGTCTTCCTTACTACTGTCGATCAGCTACAACTCAAAAATATTTTTTTTTGTTAAAACGCTTAAAAGTACTAAGATAAGCCTACTATGAGCATTTTAAATGTATATGTCAAAAAAGAAGGTAAGACGACTTTGATTGTTCCTTTAATCTACACAACATTACCTACTAAAATAAAATATCTTAGTCTTCCTTACTACTGTCGATCAGCTACAACTCAAAAATATTTTTTTTTGTTAAAACGCTTAAAAGTACTAAGATAAGCCTATTATGAGCATTTTAAATGTATATGTCAAAAAAGAAGGTAAGACGACTTGGATTGAAATGGATACTTTTCCTATAATCTATACCACATTACCTATTAAACTAAAATATCTTCGTCTTCCTTACTACTGTCGATCAGCTACAACTCAAAAATATTTTTATTTTAGAAAACACTTAAAAGTACTAAGATAAGCCTATTATGAGCATTTTAAATGTATATGTCAAAAAAGAAGGTAAGACGACTTGGATTGAAATGGATACTTTTCCTTTAATCTACACCACATTACCTACTAAACTAAAATATCTTCGTCTTCTTTACTACTGTCGATCAGCTACAACTCAAAAATATTTTTTTTTTAGAAAACGCTTAAAAGTACTTAGATAAGCCTATTATGAGCATTTTAAATGTATATGTCAAAAAAGAAGGTAAGACGACTTGGATTGAAATGGATACTTTTCCTTTAATCTACACCACATTACATACAAAAATAAAATATCTTCGTTTTCGTTAGTACTGTCGATCAGCTACAACTCAAAAATATTTTTTTTTGTTAAAACGCTTAAAAGTACTAAGATAAGCCTATTATGAGCATTTTAAATGTATATGTCAAAAAAGAAGGTATGACGACTTGGATTGAAATGGATACTTTTCCTTTAATCTACACCACATTACCTACTAAAATAAAATATCTTCGTCTTCCTTACTACTGTCGATCAGCTACAACTCAAAAATATTTTTTTTTGTTAAAACGCTTAAAAGTACTAAGATAAGCCTATTACGAGCATTTTAAATGTATATGTCAAAAAAGAAGGTAAGACGACTTTGATTGTTCCTTTAATCTACACCACATTACCTACTAAAATAAAATATCTTCGTCTTCCTTACTACTGTCGATCAGCTACAACTCAAAAATATTTTTTTTTGTTAAAACGCTTAAAAGTACTAAGATAAGCCTATTATGAGCATTTTAAATGTATATGTCAAAAAAGGAAGGAAGACGACTTGGATTGAAATGGATACTTTTCCTTTAATCTACACCACATTACCTACTAAAATAAAATATCTTCGTCTTCCTTACTACTGTCGATCAGCTACAACTCAAAAATATTTTTTTTTGTTAAAACGCTTAAAAGTACTAAGATAAGCCTATTATGAGCATTTTAAATGTATATGTCAAAAAAGAAAGTAAGACGACTTGGATTGAAATGGATACTTTTCCTTTAATCTACACCACATTACCTACTAAAATAAAATATCTTCGTCTTCCTTACTACTGTCGATCAGCTACAACTCAAAAATATTTTTTTTTTGTTTAAACGCTTAAAAGTACTAAGATAAGCCTATTATGAGCATTTTAAATGTATATGTCAAAAAAGAAGGTAAGACGACTTGGATTGAAATGGATACTTTTCCTTTAATCTACACCACATTACCTACTAAAATAAAATATCTTCGTCTTCCTTACTACTGTCGATCAGCTACAACTCAAAAATATTTTTTTTTGTTAAAACGCTTAAAAGTACTAAGATAAGCCTATTATGAGCATTTTAAATGTATATGTCAAAAAAGAAAGTAAGACGACTTGGATTGAAATGGATACTTTTCCTTTAATCTACACCACATTACCTACTAAAATAAAATATCTTCGTCTTCCTTACTACTGTCGATCAGCTACAACTCAAAAATATTTTTTTTTTGTTTAAACGCTTAAAAGTACTAAGATAAGCCTATTATGAGCATTTTAAATGTATATGTCAAAAAAGAAGGTAAGACGACTTGGATTGAAATGGATACTTTTCCTTTAATCTACACCACATTACCTACTAAAATAAAATATCTTCGTCTTCCTTACTACTGTCGATCAGCTACAACTCAAAAATATTTTTTTTTGTTAAAACGCTTAAAAGTACTAATAAGCATATTATGAGCATTTTAAATGTATATGTCAAAAAAGAAGGTAAGACGACTTGGATTGAAATGGATACTTTTCCTTTAATCTACACCACATTACCTACTAAAATAAAATATCTTCGTCTTCCTTACTACTGTCGATCAGCTACAACTCAAAAATATTTTTTTTTGTTAAAACGCTTAAAAGTACTAAGATAAGCCTATTACGAGCATTTTAAATGTATATGTCAAAAAAGAAGGTAAGACGACTTTGATTGTTCCTTTAATCTACACAACATTACCTACTAAAATAAAATATCTTAGTCTTCCTTACTACTGTCGATCAGCTACAACTCAAAAATATTTTTTTTTGTTAAAACGCTTAAAAGTACTAAGATAAGCCTATTATGAGCATTTTAAATGTATATGTCAAAAAAGAAGGTAAGTCGAATTTGTTGTTCCTTTAATCTACACCACATTACCTACTAAAATAAAATATCTTCGTCTTCCTTACTACTGTCGATCAGCTACAACTCAAATATATATTTTTTTGTTAAAACGCTTAAAAGTACTAAGATAAGCCTATTATGAGCATTTTAAATGTATATGTCAAAAAAGAAGGTAAGACGACTTGGATTGAAATGGATACTTTTCCTTTAATCTACACCACATTACCTACTAAAATAAAATATCTTCGTCTTCCTTACTACTGTCGATCAGCTACAACTCAAATATATATTTTTTTGTTAAAACGCTTAAAAGTACTAAGATAAGCCTATTATGAGCATTTTAAATGTATATGTCAAAAAAGAAGGTAAGACGACTTGGATTGAAATGGATACTTTTCCTTTAATCTACAGCACATTACCTACTAAAATAAAATATCTTCGTCTTCTTTAGTACTGTCGATCAGCTACAACTCTAAAATATTTTTTTTTTAGAAAACGCTTAAAAGTACTAAGATAAGCCTATTATGAGCATTTTAAATGTATATGTCAAAAAAGAAGGTAAGACGACTTGGATCGAAATGGATACTTTTCCTTTAATCTACACCACATTACCTACTAAAATAAAATATCTTCGTCTTCCTTACTACTGTCGATCAGCTACAACTCAAATATATATTTTTTTGTTAAAACGCTTAAAAGTACTAAGATAAGCCTATTATGAGCATTTTAAATGTATATGTCAAAAAAGAAGGTAAGACGACTTGGATTGAAATGGATACTTTTCCTTTAATCTACACAACATTACCTACTAAAATAAAATATCTTCGTCTTCCTTACTACTGTCGATCAGCTACAACTCAAATATATATTTTTTTGTTAAAACGCTTAAAAGTACTAAGATAAGCCTATTATGAGCATTTTAAATGTATATGTCAAAAAAGAAGGTAAGACGACTTGGATACTTTTCCTTTAATCTACAGCACATTACCTACTAAAATAAAATATCTTCGTCTTCTTTAGTACTGTCGATCAGCTACAACTCAAAAATATTTTTTTTGTTAAAACGCTTAAAAGTACTAAGATAAGCCTATTATGAGCATTTTAAATGTATATGTCAAAAAAGAAGGTAAGACGACTTGGATTGAAATGGATACTTTTCCTTTAATCTACAGCACATTACCTACTAAAATAAAATTTCTTCGTCTTCTTTAGTACTGTCGATCAGCTACAACTCAAAAATATTTTTTTTGTTAAAACGCTTAAAAGTACTAAGATAAGCCTATTATGAGCATTTTAAATGTATATGTCAAAAAAGAAGGTAAGACGACTTGGATTGAAATGGATACTTTTCCTTTAATCTACACCACATTACCTACTAAAATAAAATATCTTCGTCTTCTTTAGTACTGTCGATCAGCTACAACTCAAAAATATTTTTTTTGTTAAAACGCTTAAAAGTACTAAGATAAGCCTATTATGAGCATTTTAAATGTATATGTCAAAAAAGAAGGTAAGACGACTTGGATTGAAATGGATACTTTTCCTTTAATCTACACCACATTACCTACTAAAATAGAATATCTTCGTCTTCCTTTTTACTGTCGATCAGCTACAACTCAAAAATATTTTTTTTGTTAAAACGCTTAAAAGTACTAAGATAAGCCTATTATGAGCATTTTAAATGTATATGTCAAAAAAGAAGGTAAGACGACTTGGATTGAAATGGATACTTTTCCTTTAATCTACACCACATTACCTACTAAAATAGAATATCTTCGTCTTCCTTTCTACTGTCGATCAGCTACAACTCAAAAATATTTTTTTTGTTAAAACGCTTAAAAGTACTAAGATAAGCCTATTATGAGCATTTTAAATGTATATGTCAAAAAAGAAGGTAAGACGACTTGGAATGAAATGGATACTTTTCCTTTAATCTACACCACATTACCTACTAAAATAAAATATCTTCGTCTTCCTTACTACTGTCGATCAGCTACAACTCAAAAATATTTTTTTTTTAGAAAACGCTTAAAAGTACTAAGATAAGCCTATTACGAGCATTTTAAATGTATATGTCAAAAAAGAAGGTAAGACGACTTTGTTGTTCCTTTAATCTACACCACATTACCTACTAAAATAAAATATCTTCGTCTTCCTTACTACTGTCGATCAGCTACAACTCAAAAATATTTTTTTTTGTTAAAACGCTTAAAAGTACTAAGATAAGCCTATTATGAGCATTTTAAATGTATATGTCAAAAAAGAAGGTAAGACGACTTGGATTGAAATGGATACTTTTCTTTTAATCTACACAACATTACCTACTAAAATAAAATATCTTCGTCTTCCTTACTATTGTCGATCAGCTACAACTCAAATATATATTTTTTTGTTAAAACGCTTAAAAGTACTAAGATAAGCCTATTATGAGCATTTTAAATGTATATGTCAAAAAAGAAGGTAAGACGACTTAAATACTTTTCCTTTAATCTACAGCACATTACCTACTAAAATAAAATATCTTCGTCTTCTTTAGTACTGTCGATCAGCTACAACTCAAAAATATTTTTTTTGTTAAAACGCTTAAAAGTACTAAGATAAGCCTATTATGAGCATTTTAAATGTATATGTCAAAAAAGAAGGTAAGACGACTTGGATTGAAATGGATACTTTTCCTTTAATCTACAGCACATTACCTACTAAAATAAAATATCTTCGTCTTCCTTACTACTGTCGATCAGCTACAACTCAAAAATATTTTTTTTTGTTAAAACGCTTAAAAGTACTAATAAGCATATTATGAGCATTTTAAATGTATATGTCAAAAAAGAAGGTAAGACGACTTGGATTGAAATGGATACTTTTCCTTTAATCTACACCACATTACCTACTAAAATAAAATATCTTCGTCTTCCTTACTACTGTCGATCAGCTACAACTCAAAAATATTTTTTTTTGTTAAAACGCTTAAAAGTACTAAGATAAGCCTATTACGAGCATTTTAAATGTATATGTCAAAAAAGAAGGTAAGACGACTTTGATTGTTCCTTTAATCTACACAACATTACCTACTAAAATAAAATATCTTAGTCTTCCTTACTACTGTCGATCAGCTACAACTCAAAAATATTTTTTTTTGTTAAAACGCTTAAAAGTACTAAGATAAGCCTATTATGAGCATTTTAAATGTATATGTCAAAAAAGAAGGTAAGTCGAATTTGTTGTTCCTTTAATCTACACCACATTACCTACTAAAATAAAATATCTTCGTCTTCCTTACTACTGTCGATCAGCTACAACTCAAATATATATTTTTTTGTTAAAACGCTTAAAAGTACTAAGATAAGCCTATTATGAGCATTTTAAATGTATATGTCAAAAAAGAAGGTAAGACGACTTGGATTGAAATGGATACTTTTCCTTTAATCTACACCACATTACCTACTAAAATAAAATATCTTCGTCTTCCTTACTACTGTCGATCAGCTACAACTCAAATATATATTTTTTTGTTAAAACGCTTAAAAGTACTAAGATAAGCCTATTATGAGCATTTTAAATGTATATGTCAAAAAAGAAGGTAAGACGACTTGGATTGAAATGGATACTTTTCCTTTAATCTACACCACATTACCTACTAAAATAAAATATCTTCGTCTTTCTTAATACTGTCGATCAGCTACAACTCAAATATATATATTTTTGTTAAAACGCTTAAAAGTACTAAGATAAGCCTATTATGAGCATTTTAAATGTATATGTCAAAAAAGAAGGTAAGACGACTTGGATTGAAATGGATACTTTTCCTTTAATCTACAGCACATTACCTACTAAAATAAAATATCTTCGTCTTCTTTAGTACTGTCGATCAGCTACAACTCAAAAATATTTTTTTTTGTTAAAACGCTTAAAAGTACTAAGATAAGCCTATTATGAGCATTTTAAATGTATATGTCAAAAAAGAAGGTAAGACGACTTGGATTGAAATGGATACTTTTCCTTTAATCTACAGCACATTACCTACTAAAATAAAATATCTTCGTCTTCTTTAGTACTGTCGATCAGCTACAACTCTAAAATATTTTTTTTTTAGAAAACGCTTAAAAGTACTAAGATAAGCCTATTATGAGCATTTTAAATGTATATGTCAAAAAAGAAGGTAAGACGACTTGGATCGAAATGGATACTTTTCCTTTAATCTACACCACATTACCTACTAAAATAAAATATCTTCGTCTTCCTTACTACTGTCGATCAGCTACAACTCAAATATATATTTTTTTGTTAAAACGCTTAAAAGTACTAAGATAAGCCTATTATGAGCATTTTAAATGTATATGTCAAAAAAGAAGGTAAGACGACTTGGATTGAAATGGATACTTTTCCTTTAATCTACACAACATTACCTACTAAAATAAAATATCTTCGTCTTCCTTACTACTGTCGATCAGCTACAACTCAAATATATATTTTTTTGTTAAAACGCTTAAAAGTACTAAGATAAGCCTATTATGAGCATTTTAAATGTATATGTCAAAAAAGAAGGTAAGACGACTTGAATACTTTTCCTTTAATCTACAGCACATTACCTACTAAAATAAAATATCTTCGTCTTCTTTAGTACTGTCGATCAGCTACAACTCAAAAATATTTTTTTTGTTAAAACGCTTAAAAGTACTAAGATAAGCCTATTATGAGCATTTTAAATGTATATGTCAAAAAAGAAGGTAAGACGACTTGGATTGAAATGGATACTTTTCCTTTAATCTACAGCACATTACCTACTAAAATAAAATATCTTCGTCTTCTTTAGTACTGTCGATCAGCTACAACTCAAAAATATTTTTTTTGTTAAAACGCTTAAAAGTACTAAGATAAGCCTATTATGAGCATTTTAAATGTATATGTCAAAAAAGAAGGTAAGACGACTTGGATTGAAATGGATACTTTTCCTTTAATCTACACCACATTACCTACTAAAATAAAATATCTTCGTCTTCGTTAGTACTGTCGATCAGCTACAACTCAAAAATATTTTTTTTGTTAAAACGCTTAAAAGTACTAAGATAAGCCTATTATGAGCATTTTAAATGTATATGTCAAAAAAGAAGGTAAGACGACTTGGATTGAAATGGATACTTTTCCTTTAATCTACACCACATTACCTACTAAAATAAAATATCTTCGTCTTCTTTAGTACTGTCGATCAGCTACAACTCAAAAATATTTTTTTTTGTTAAAACGCTTAAAAGTACTAAGATAAGCCTATTATGAGCATTTTAAATGTATATGTCAAAAAAGAAGGTAAGACGACTTGGATTGAAATGGATACTTTTCCTTTAATCTACACCACATTACCTACTAAAATAAAATATCTTCGTCTTCCTTACTACTGTCGATCAGCTACAACTCAAATATATTTTTTTTTGTTAAAACGCTTAAAAGTACTAAGATAAGCCTATTATGAGCATTTTAAATGTATATGTCAAAAAAGAAGGTAAGACGACTTGGATTGAAATGGATACTTTTCCCTTAATCTACAGCACATTACCTACTAAAATAAAATATCTTCGTCTTCTTTAGTACTGTCGATCAGCTACAACTCTAAAATATTTTTTTTTTAGAAAACGCTTAAAAGTACTAAGATAAGCCTATTATGAGCATTTTAAATGTATATGTCAAAAAAGAAGGTAAGACGACTTGGATCGAAATGGATACTTTTCCTTTAATCTACACCACATTACCTACTAAAATAAAATATCTTCGTCTTCCTTACTACTGTCGATCAGCTACAACTCAAATATATATTTTTTTGTTAAAACGCTTAAAAGTACTAAGATAAGCCTATTATGAGCATTTTAAATGTATATGTCAAAAAAGAAGGTAAGACGACTTGGATTGAAATGGATACTTTTCCTTTAATCTACACCACATTACCTACTAAAATAAAATATCTTCGTCTTCCTTACTACTGTCGATCAGCTACAACTCAAATATATATTTTTTTGTTAAAACGCTTAAAAGTACTAAGATAAGCCTATTATGAGCATTTTAAATGTATATGTCAAAAAAGAAGGTAAGACGACTTGGATTGAAATGGATACTTTTCCTTTAATCTACACCACATTACCTACTAAAATAAAATATCTTCGTCTTTCTTAGTACTGTCGATCAGCTACAACTCAAATATATATTTTTTTGTTAAAACGCTTAAAAGTACTAAGATAAGCCTATTATGAGCATTTTAAATGTATATGTCAAAAAAGAAGGTAAGACGACTTGGATTGAAATGGATACTTTTCCTTTAATCTACAGCACATTACCTACTAAAATAAAATATCTTCGTCTTCTTTAGTACTGTCGATCAGCTACAACTCAAAAATATTTTTTTTTGTTAAAACGCTTAAAAGTACTAAGATAAGCCTATTATGAGCATTTTAAATGTATATGTCAAAAAAGAAGGTAAGACGACTTGGATTGAAATGGATACTTTTCCCTTAATCTACAGCACATTACCTACTAAAATAAAATATCTTCGTCTTCTTTAGTACTGTCGATCAGCTACAACTCAAAAATATTTTTTTTTTAGAAAACGCTTAAAAGTACTAAGATAAGCCTATTATGAGCATTTTAAATGTATATGTCAAAAAAGAAGGTAAGACGACTTGGATCGAAATGGATACTTTTCCTTTAATCTACACCACATTACCTACTAAAATAAAATATCTTCGTCTTCCTTACTACTGTCGATCAGCTACAACTCAAATATATATTTTTTTGTTAAAACGCTTAAAAGTACTAAGATAAGCCTATTATGAGCATTTTAAATGTATATGTCAAAAAAGAAGGTAAGACGACTTGGATTGAAATGGATACTTTTCCTTTAATCTACACCACATTACCTACTAAAATAGAATATCTTCGTCTTCCTTTCTACTGTCGATCAGCTACAACTCAAAAATATTTTTTTTGTTAAAACGCTTAAAAGTACTAAGATAAGCCTATTATGAGCATTTTAAATGTATATGTCAAAAAAGAAGGTAAGACAACTTGGATTGAAATGGATACTTTTCCTTTAATCTACACCACATTACCTACTAAAATAGAATATCTTCGTCTTCCTTTCTACTGTCGATCAGCTACAACTCAAAAATATTTTTTTTGTTAAAACGCTTAAAAGTACTAAGATAAGCCTATTACGAGCATTTTAAATGTATATGTCAAAAAAGAAGGTAAGACGACTTTGTTGTTCCTTTAATCTACACTACATTACCTACTAAAATAAAATATCTTTGTCTTCCTTTCTTCTGTCGATCAGCTACAACTCAAAAATATTTTTTTTGTTAAAACGCTTAAAAGTACTAATATAAGCCTATTATGAGCATTTTAAATGTATATGTCAAAAAAGAAGGTAAGACGACTTGGATTGAAATGGATACTTTTCCTTTATTCTACACCACATTACCTACTAAAATAAAATATCTTCGTCTTCCTTACTACTGTCGATCAGCTACAACTCAAAAATATTTTTTTTTGTTAAAACGCTTAAAAGTACTAAGATAAGCCTATTATGAGCATTTTAAATGTATATGTCAAAAAAGAAGGTAAGACGACTTGGATTGAAATGGATACTTTTCTTTTAATCTACACAACATTACCTACTAAAATAAAATATCTTCGTCTTCCTTACTACTGTCGATCAGCTACAACTCAAATATATATTTTTTTGTTAAAACGCTTAAAAGTACTAAGATAAGCCTATTATGAGCATTTTAAATGTATATGTCAAAAAAGAAGGTAAGACGACTTGGATACTTTTCCTTTAATCTACACCACATTACCTACTAAAATAAAATATCTTCGTCTTCCTTACTACTGTCGATCAGCTACAACTCAAAAATATTTTTTTTTGTTAAAACGCTTAAAAGTACTAAGATAAGCCTATTATGAGCATTTTAAATGTATATGTCAAAAAAGAAGGTAAGACGACTTGGATTGAAATGGATACTTTCCTTTAATCTACACCACATTACCTACTAAAATAAAATATCTTCGTCTTCCTTACTACTGTCGATCAGCTACAACTCAAAAATATTTTTTTTTGTTAAAACGCTTAAAAGTACTAAGATAAGCCTATTATGAGCATTTTAAATGTATATGTCAAAAAAGAAGGTAAGACGACTTTGATTGTTCCTTTAATCTACACCACATTACCTACTAAAATAAAATATCTTCATCTTCCTTACTACTGTCGATCAGCTACAACTCAAAAATATTTTTTTTTGTTAAAACGCTTAAAAGTACTAAGATAAGCCTATTATGAGCATTTTAAATGTATATGTCAATAAAGAAGGTAAGACGACTTGGATTGAAATGGATATTTTTCCTTTAATCTACACCACATTACCTACTAAAATAAAATATCTTCGTCTTCCTTACTACTGTCGATCAGCTACAACTCAAAAATATTTTTTTTGTTAAAACGCTTAAAAGTACTAAGATTAGCCTATTAAGTGCATTTTAAATGTATATGTCAAAAAAGAAGGTAAGACGACTTGGATTGAAATGGATACTTTTCCTTTAATCTACACCACATTACCTACTAAACTAAAATATCTTCGTCTTCCTTACTACTGTCGATCAGCTACAACTCAAAAATATTTTTTTTTGTTAAAACGCTTAAAAGTACTAAGATAAGCCTATTATTAGCATTTTAAATGTATATGTCAAAAAAGAAGGTAAGACGACTTGGATTGAAATGGATACTTTTCCTTTAATCTACAGCACATTACCTACTAAAATAAAATATCTTCGTCTTCTTTAGTACTGTCGATCAGCTACAACTCAAAAATATTTTTTTTGTTAAAACGCTTAAAAGTACTAAGATAAGCCTATTATGAGCATTTTAAATGTATATGTCAAAAAAGAAGGTAAGACGACTTGGATTGAAATGGATACTTTTCCTTTAATCTACACCACATTACCTACTAAAATAAAATATCTTCGTCTTCGTTAGTACTGTCGATCAGCTACAACTCAAAAATATTTTTTTTGTTAAAACGCTTAAAAGTACTAAGATAAGCCTATTATGAGCATTTTAAATGTATATGTCAAAAAAGAAGGTAAGACGACTTGGATTGAAATGGATACTTTTCCTTTAATCTACACCACATTACCTACTAAAATAAAATATCTTCGTCTTCTTTAGTACTGTCGATCAGCTACAACTCAAAAATATTTTTTTTTGTTAAAACGCTTAAAAGTACTAAGATAAGCCTATTATGAGCATTTTAAATGTATATGTCAAAAAAGAAGGTAAGACGACTTGGATTGAAATGGATACTTTTCCTTTAATCTACAGCACATTACCTACTAAAATAAAATATCTTCGTCTTCTTTAGTACTGTCGATCAGCTACAACTCAAAAATATTTTTTTTTGTTAAAACGCTTAAAAGTACTAAGATAAGCCTATTATGAGCATTTTAAATGTATATGTCAAAAAAGAAAGTAAGACGACTTGGATTGAAATGGATACTTTTCCTTTAATCTACACCACATTACCTACTAAAATAAAATATCTTCGTCTTCCTTACTACTGTCGATCAGCTACAACTCAAAAATATTTTTTTTTTGTTTAAACGCTTAAAAGTACTAAGATAAGCCTATTATGAGCATTTTAAATGTATATGTCAAAAAAGAAGGTAAGACGACTTGGATTGAAATGGATACTTTTCCTTTAATCTACACCACATTACCTACTAAAATAAAATATCTTCGTCTTCCTTACTACTGTCGATCAGCTACAACTCAAAAATATTTTTTTTTGTTAAAACGCTTAAAAGTACTAAGATAAGCCTATTATGAGCATTTTAAATGTATATGTCAAAAAAGAAGGTAAGACGACTTGGATTGAAATGGATACTTTTCCTTTAATCTACACCACATTACCTACTAAAATAAAATATCTTCGTCTTCCTTACTACTGTCGATCAGCTACAACTCAAAAATATTTTTTTTTGTTAAAACGCTTAAAAGTACTAAGATAAGCCTATTATGAGCATTTTAAATGTATATGTCAAAAAAGAAGGTAAGACGACTTTGATTGTTCCTTTAATCTACACCACATTACCTACTAAAATAAAATATCTTCATCTTCCTTACTACTGTCGATCAGCTACAACTCAAAAATATTTTTTTTTGTTAAAACGCTTAAAAGTACTAAGATAAGCCTATTATGAGCATTTTAAATGTATATGTCAAAAAAGAAGGTAAGACGACTTGGAATGAAATGGATACTTTTCCTTTAATCTACACCACATTACCTACTAAACTAAAATATCTTCGTCTTCCTTACTACTGTCGATCAGCTACAACTCAAAAATATTTTTTTTTGTTAAAACGCTTAAAAGTACTAAGATAAGCCTATTATTAGCATTTTAAATGTATATGTCAAAAAAGAAGGTAAGACGACTTGGATTGAAATGGATACTTTTCCTTTAATCTACAGCACATTACCTACTAAAATAAAATATCTTCGTCTTCTTTAGTACTGTCGATCAGCTACAACTCAAAAATATTTTTTTTGTTAAAACGCTTAAAAGTACTAAGATAAGCCTATTATGAGCATTTTAAATGTATATGTCAAAAAAGAAGGTAAGACGACTTGGATTGAAATGGATACTTTTCCTTTAATCTACACCACATTACCTACTAAAATAAAATATCTTCGTCTTCGTTAGTACTGTCGATCAGCTACAACTCAAAAATATTTTTTTTGTTAAAACGCTTAAAAGTACTAAGATAAGCCTATTATGAGCATTTTAAATGTATATGTCAAAAAAGAAGGTAAGACGACTTGGATTGAAATGGATACTTTTCCTTTAATCTACACCACATTACCTACTAAAATAAAATATCTTCGTCTTCTTTAGTACTGTCGATCAGCTACAACTCAAAAATATTTTTTTTTGTTAAAACGCTTAAAAGTACTAAGATAAGCCTATTATGAGCATTTTAAATGTATATGTCAAAAAAGAAGGTAAGACGACTTGGATTGAAATGGATACTTTTCCTTTAATCTACACCACATTACCTACTAAAATAAAATATCTTCGTCTTCCTTACTACTGTCGATCAGCTACAACTCAAATATATTTTTTTTTGTTAAAACGCTTAAAAGTACTAAGATAAGCCTATTATGAGCATTTTAAATGTATATGTCAAAAAAGAAGGTAAGACGACTTGGATTGAAATGGATACTTTTCCCTTAATCTACAGCACATTACCTACTAAAATAAAATATCTTCGTCTTCTTTAGTACTGTCGATCAGCTACAACTCAAAAATATTTTTTTTTTAGAAAACGCTTAAAAGTACTAAGATAAGCCTATTATGAGCATTTTAAATGTATATGTCAAAAAAGAAGGTAAGACGACTTGGATCGAAATGGATACTTTTCCTTTAATCTACACCACATTACCTACTAAAATAAAATATCTTCGTCTTCCTTACTACTGTCGATCAGCTACAACTCAAATATATATTTTTTTGTTAAAACGCTTAAAAGTACTAAGATAAGCCTATTATGAGCATTTTAAATGTATATGTCAAAAAAGAAGGTAAGACGACTTGGATTGAAATGGATACTTTTCCTTTAATCTACACCACATTACCTACTAAAATAGAATATCTTCGTCTTCCTTTCTACTGTCGATCAGCTACAACTCAAAAATATTTTTTTTGTTAAAACGCTTAAAAGTACTAAGATAAGCCTATTATGAGCATTTTAAATGTATATGTCAAAAAAGAAGGTAAGACAACTTGGATTGAAATGGATACTTTTCCTTTAATCTACACCACATTACCTACTAAAATAGAATATCTTCGTCTTCCTTTCTACTGTCGATCAGCTACAACTCAAAAATATTTTTTTTGTTAAAACGCTTAAAAGTACTAAGATAAGCCTATTATGAGCATTTTAAATGTATATGTCAAAAAAGAAGGTAAGACGACTTGGAATGAAATGGATACTTTTCCTTTAATCTACACCACATTACCTACTAAAATAAAATATCTTCGTCTTCCTTACTACTGTCGATCAGCTACAACTCAAAAATATTTTTTTTTTAGAAAACGCTTAAAAGTACTAAGATAAGCCTATTACGAGCATTTTAAATGTATATGTCAAAAAAGAAGGTAAGACGACTTTGTTGTTCCTTTAATCTACACTACATTACCTACTAAAATAAAATATCTTTGTCTTCCTTTCTTCTGTCGATCAGCTACAACTCAAAAATATTTTTTTTGTTAAAACGCTTAAAAGTACTAATATAAGCCTATTATGAGCATTTTAAATGTATATGTCAAAAAAGAAGGTAAGACGACTTGGATTGAAATGGATACTTTTCCTTTATTCTACACCACATTACCTACTAAAATAAAATATCTTCGTCTTCCTTACTACTGTCGATCAGCTACAACTCAAAAATATTTTTTTTTGTTAAAACGCTTAAAAGTACTAAGATAAGCCTATTATGAGCATTTTAAATGTATATGTCAAAAAAGAAGGTAAGACGACTTGGATTGAAATGGATACTTTTCTTTTAATCTACACAACATTACCTACTAAAATAAAATATCTTCGTCTTCCTTACTACTGTCGATCAGCTACAACTCAAATATATATTTTTTTGTTAAAACGCTTAAAAGTACTAAGATAAGCCTATTATGAGCATTTTAAATGTATATGTCAAAAAAGAAGGTAAGACGACTTGGATACTTTTCCTTTAATCTACACCACATTACCTACTAAAATAAAATATCTTCGTCTTCCTTACTACTGTCGATCAGCTACAACTCAAAAATATTTTTTTTTGTTAAAACGCTTAAAAGTACTAAGATAAGCCTATTATGAGCATTTTAAATGTATATGTCAAAAAAGAAGGTAAGACAACTTGGATTGAAATGGATACTTTTCCTTTAATCTACACCACATTACCTACTAAAATAGAATATCTTCGTCTTCCTTTCTACTGTCGATCAGCTACAACTCAAAAATATTTTTTTTGTTAAAACGCTTAAAAGTACTAAGATAAGCCTATTACGAGCATTTTAAATGTATATGTCAAAAAAGAAGGTAAGACGACTTTGTTGTTCCTTTAATCTACACTACATTACCTACTAAAATAAAATATCTTTGTCTTCCTTTCTTCTGTCGATCAGCTACAACTCAAAAATATTTTTTTTGTTAAAACGCTTAAAAGTACTAATATAAGCCTATTATGAGCATTTTAAATGTATATGTCAAAAAAGAAGGTAAGACGACTTGGATTGAAATGGATACTTTTCCTTTATTCTACACCACATTACCTACTAAAATAAAATATCTTCGTCTTCCTTACTACTGTCGATCAGCTACAACTCAAAAATATTTTTTTTTGTTAAAACGCTTAAAAGTACTAAGATAAGCCTATTATGAGCATTTTAAATGTATATGTCAAAAAAGAAGGTAAGACGACTTGGATTGAAATGGATACTTTTCTTTTAATCTACACAACATTACCTACTAAAATAAAATATCTTCGTCTTCCTTACTACTGTCGATCAGCTACAACTCAAATATATATTTTTTTGTTAAAACGCTTAAAAGTACTAAGATAAGCCTATTATGAGCATTTTAAATGTATATGTCAAAAAAGAAGGTAAGACGACTTGGATACTTTTCCTTTAATCTACACCACATTACCTACTAAAATAAAATATCTTCGTCTTCCTTACTACTGTCGATCAGCTACAACTCAAAAATATTTTTTTTTGTTAAAACGCTTAAAAGTACTAAGATAAGCCTATTATGAGCATTTTAAATGTATATGTCAAAAAAGAAGGTAAGACGACTTGGATTGAAATGGATACTTTTCCTTTAATCTACACCACATTACCTACTAAAATAAAATATCTTCGTCTTCCTTACTACTGTCGATCAGCTACAACTCAAAAATATTTTTTTTTGTTAAAACGCTTAAAAGTACTAAGATAAGCCTATTATGAGCATTTTAAATGTATATGTCAAAAAAGAAGGTAAGACGACTTTGATTGTTCCTTTAATCTACACCACATTACCTACTAAAATAAAATATCTTCGTCTTCCTTAGTACTGTCGATCAGCTACAACTCAAAAATATTTTTTTTTGTTAAAACGCTTAAAAGTACTAAGATAAGCCTATTATGAGCATTTTAAATGTATATGTCAATAAAGAAGGTAAGACGACTTGGATTGAAATGGATATTTTTCCTTTAATCTACACCACATTACCTACTAAAATAAAATATCTTCGTCTTCCTTACTACTGTCGATCAGCTACAACTCAAAAATATTTTTTTTGTTAAAACGCTTAAAAGTACTAAGATTAGCCTATTAAGTGCATTTTAAATGTATATGTCAAAAAAGAAGGTAAGACGACTTGGATTGAAATGGATACTTTTCCTTTAATCTACACCACATTACCTACTAAACTAAAATATCTTCGTCTTCCTTACTACTGTCGATCAGCTACAACTCAAAAATATTTTTTTTTGTTAAAACGCTTAAAAGTACTAAGATAAGCCTATTATTAGCATTTTAAATGTATATGTCAAAAAAGAAGGTAAGACGACTTGGATTGAAATGGATACTTTTCCTTTAATCTACAGCACATTACCTACTAAAATAAAATATCTTCGTCTTCTTTAGTACTGTCGATCAGCTACAACTCAAAAATATTTTTTTTGTTAAAACGCTTAAAAGTACTAAGATAAGCCTATTATGAGCATTTTAAATGTATATGTCAAAAAAGAAGGTAAGACGACTTGGATTGAAATGGATACTTTTCCTTTAATCTACACCACATTACCTACTAAAATAAAATATCTTCGTCTTCGTTAGTACTGTCGATCAGCTACAACTCAAAAATATTTTTTTTGTTAAAACGCTTAAAAGTACTAAGATAAGCCTATTATGAGCATTTTAAATGTATATGTCAAAAAAGAAGGTAAGACGACTTGGATTGAAATGGATACTTTTCCTTTAATCTACACCACATTACCTACTAAAATAAAATATCTTCGTCTTCTTTAGTACTGTCGATCAGCTACAACTCAAAAATATTTTTTTTTGTTAAAACGCTTAAAAGTACTAAGATAAGCCTATTATGAGCATTTTAAATGTATATGTCAAAAAAGAAGGTAAGACGACTTGGATTGAAATGGATACTTTTCCTTTAATCTACACCACATTACCTACTAAAATAAAATATCTTCGTCTTCCTTACTACTGTCGATCAGCTACAACTCAAATATATTTTTTTTTGTTAAAACGCTTAAAAGTACTAAGATAAGCCTATTATGAGCATTTTAAATGTATATGTCAAAAAAGAAGGTAAGACGACTTGGATTGAAATGGATACTTTTCCCTTAATCTACAGCACATTACCTACTAAAATAAAATATCTTCGTCTTCTTTAGTACTGTCGATCAGCTACAACTCTAAAATATTTTTTTTTTAGAAAACGCTTAAAAGTACTAAGATAAGCCTATTATGAGCATTTTAAATGTATATGTCAAAAAAGAAGGTAAGACGACTTGGATTGAAATGGATACTTTTCCTTTAATCTACACCACATTACCTACTAAAATAAAATATCTTCGTCTTCCTTACTACTGTCGATCAGCTACAACTCAAATATATATTTTTTTGTTAAAACGCTTAAAAGTACTAAGATAAGCCTATTATGAGCATTTTAAATGTATATGTCAAAAAAGAAGGTAAGACGACTTGGATTGAAATGGATACTTTTCCTTTAATCTACACCACATTACCTACTAAAATAAAATATCTTCGTCTTCCTTACTACTGTCGATCAGCTACAACTCAAATATATATTTTTTTGTTAAAACGCTTAAAAGTACTAAGATAAGCCTATTATGAGCATTTTAAATGTATATGTCAAAAAAGAAGGTAAGACGACTTGGATTGAAATGGATACTTTTCCTTTAATCTACACCACATTACCTACTAAAATAAAATATCTTCGTCTTTCTTAGTACTGTCGATCAGCTACAACTCAAATATATATTTTTTTGTTAAAACGCTTAAAAGTACTAAGATAAGCCTATTATGAGCATTTTAAATGTATATGTCAAAAAAGAAGGTAAGACGACTTGGATTGAAATGGATACTTTTCCTTTAATCTACAGCACATTACCTACTAAAATAAAATATCTTCGTCTTCTTTAGTACTGTCGATCAGCTACAACTCAAAAATATTTTTTTTTGTTAAAACGCTTAAAAGTACTAAGATAAGCCTATTATGAGCATTTTAAATGTATATGTCAAAAAAGAAGGTAAGACGACTTGGATTGAAATGGATACTTTTCCCTTAATCTACAGCACATTACCTACTAAAATAAAATATCTTCGTCTTCTTTAGTACTGTCGATCAGCTACAACTCAAAAATATTTTTTTTTTAGAAAACGCTTAAAAGTACTAAGATAAGCCTATTATGAGCATTTTAAATGTATATGTCAAAAAAGAAGGTAAGACGACTTGGATCGAAATGGATACTTTTCCTTTAATCTACACCACATTACCTACTAAAATAAAATATCTTCGTCTTCCTTACTACTGTCGATCAGCTACAACTCAAAAATATTTTTTTTTTAGAAAACGCTTAAAAGTACTAAGATAAGCCTATTACGAGCATTTTAAATGTATATGTCAAAAAAGAAGGTAAGACGACTTTGTTGTTCCTTTAATCTACACTACATTACCTACTAAAATAAAATATCTTTGTCTTCCTTTCTTCTGTCGATCAGCTACAACTCAAAAATATTTTTTTTGTTAAAACGCTTAAAAGTACTAATATAAGCCTATTATGAGCATTTTAAATGTATATGTCAAAAAAGAAGGTAAGACGACTTGGATTGAAATGGATACTTTTCCTTTATTCTACACCACATTACCTACTAAAATAAAATATCTTCGTCTTCCTTACTACTGTCGATCAGCTACAACTCAAAAATATTTTTTTTTGTTAAAACGCTTAAAAGTACTAAGATAAGCCTATTATGAGCATTTTAAATGTATATGTCAAAAAAGAAGGTAAGACGACTTGGATTGAAATGGATACTTTTCTTTTAATCTACACAACATTACCTACTAAAATAAAATATCTTCGTCTTCCTTACTACTGTCGATCAGCTACAACTCAAATATATATTTTTTTGTTAAAACGCTTAAAAGTACTAAGATAAGCCTATTATGAGCATTTTAAATGTATATGTCAAAAAAGAAGGTAAGACGACTTGGATACTTTTCCTTTAATCTACAGCACATTACCTACTAAAATAAAATATCTTCGTCTTCTTTAGTACTGTCGATCAGCTACAACTCAAAAATATTTTTTTTGTTAAAACGCTTAAAAGTACTAAGATAAGCCTATTATGAGCATTTTAAATGTATATGTCAAAAAAGAAGGCAAGACGACTTGGATTGAAATGGATACTTTTCCTTTAATCTACAGCACATTACCTACTAAAATAAAATATCTTCGTCTTCTTTAGTACTGTCGATCAGCTACAACTCAAAAATATTTTTTTTGTTAAAACGCTTAAAAGTACTAAGATAAGCCTATTATGAGCATTTTAAATGTATATGTCAAAAAAGAAGGTAAGACGACTTGGATTGAAATGGATACTTTTCCTTTAATCTACACCACATTACCTACTAAAATAAAATATCTTCGTCTTCCTTACTATTGTCGATCAGCTACAACTCAAAAATTTTTTTTTTGTTAAAACGCTTAAAAGTACTAAGATAAGCCTATTATGAGCATTTTAAATGTATATGTCAAAAAAGAAGGTAAGACGACTTGGATTGAAATGGATACTTTTCCTTTAATCTACACCACATTACCTACTAAAATAGAATATCTTCGTCTTCCTTTCTACTGTCGATCAGCTACAACTCAAAAATATTTTTTTTGTTAAAACGCTTAAAAGTACTAAGATAAGCCTATTATGAGCATTTTAAATGTATATGTCAAAAAAGAAGGTAAGACGACTTGGAATGAAATGGATACTTTTCCTTTAATCTACACCACATTACCTACTAAAATAAAATATCTTCGTCTTTCTTAGTACTGTCGATCAGCTACAACTCAAATATATATTTTTTTGTTAAAACGCTTAAAAGTACTAAGATAAGCCTATTATGAGCATTTTAAATGTATATGTCAAAAAAGAAGGTAAGACGACTTGGATTGAAATGGATACTTTTCCTTTAATCTACAGCACATTACCTACTAAAATAAAATATCTTCGTCTTCTTTAGTACTGTCGATCAGCTACAACTCAAAAATATTTTTTTTTGTTAAAACGCTTAAAAGTACTAAGATAAGCCTATTATGAGCATTTTAAATGTATATGTCAAAAAAGAAAGTAAGACGACTTGGATTGAAATTGATACTTTTCCTTTATTCTACACCACATTACCTACTAAAATAAAATATCTTCATCTTCCTTAGTACTGTCGATCAGCTACAACTCAAAAATATTTTTTTTGTTAAAACGCTTAAAAGTACTAAGATAAGCCTATTATGAGCATTTTAAATGTATATGTCAAAAAAGAAGGTAAGACGACTTGGATTGAAATGGATACTTTTCCTTTAATCTACACCACATTACCTACTAAAATAAAATATCTTCGTCTTCCTTACTACTGTCGATCAGCTACAACTCAAATATATATTTTTTTGTTAAAACGCTTAAAAGTACTAAGATAAGCCTATTATGAGTATTTTAAATGTATATGTCAAAAAAGAAGGTTAGACGACTTGGATTGAAATGGATACTTTTCCTTTAATCTACACCACATTACCTACTAAAATAAAATATCTTTGTCTTCCTTACTACTGTCGATCAGCTACAACTCAAATATATATTTTTTTGTTAAAACGCTTAAAAGTACTAAGATAAGCCTATTATGAGCATTTTAAATGTATATGTCAAAAAAGAAGGTAAGACGACTTGGATTGAAATGGATACTTTTCCTTTAATCTACACCACATTACCTACTAAAATAAAATATCTTCGTCTTCCTTACTACTGTCGATCAGCTACAACCCAAAAATATTTTTTTTTGTTAAAACGCTTAAAAGTACTAAGATAAGCCTATTATGAGCATTTTAAATGTATATGTCAAAAAAGAAGGTAAGACGACTTGGATTGAAATGGATACTTTTCCTTTAATCTACACCACATTACCTACTAAAATAAAATATCTTCGTCTTCCTTACTACTGTCGATCAGCTACAACTCAAATATATATTTTTTTGTTAAAACGCTTAAAAGTACTAAGATAAGCCTATTATGAGTATTTTAAATGTATATGTCAAAAAAGAAGGTAAGACGACTTGGATTGAAATGGATACTTTTCCTTTAATCTACACCACATTACCTACTAAAATAAAATATCTTCGTCTTCCTTAGTACTGTCGATTAGCTACAACTCAAAAATATTTTTTTTTAGAAAACGCATAAAAGTACTAAGATTAGACTATTACGAGCATTTTAAATGTATATGTCAAAAAAGAAGGTAAGACGACTTGGATTGAAATGGATACTTTTCCTTTATTCTACACCACATTACCTACTAAAATAAAATATCTTCGTCTTCCTTAGTACTGTCGATCAGCTACAACTCAAAAATATTTTTTTTTGTTAAAACGCTTAAAAGTACTAAGATAAGCCTATTATGAGCATTTTAAATGTATATGTCAAAAAAGAAGGTAAGACGACGTGAATTGAAATGGATACTTTTCCTTTAATCTACACCACATTACCTACTAAAATAAAATATCTTCGTCTTCCTTAGTACTGTCGATCAGCTACAACTCAAATATATATTTTTTTGTTAAAACGCTTAAAAGTACTAAGATAAGCCTATTATGAGCATTTTAAATGTATATGTCAAAAAAGAAGGTAAGACGACTTGGATTGAAATGGATACTTTTCCTTTAATCTACACCACATTACCTACTAAAATAAAATATCTTCGTCTTCCTTAGTACTGTCGATCAGCTACAACTAAAAAATATTTTTTTTTAGAAAACGTTTAAAAGTACTAAGATTAGCCTATTATGAGCATTTTAAATGTATATGTCAAAAAAGAAGGTAAGACGACTTGGATTGAAATGGATACTTTTCCTTTAATCTACAGCACATTACCTACTAAAATAAAATATCTTCGTCTTCCTTACTACTGTCGATCAGCTACAACTCAAAAATATTTTTTTTTTTAGAAAACGCTTAAAAGTACTAAGATTAGCCTATTATGAGCATTTTAAATGTATATGTCAAAAAAGAAGGTAAGACGACTTGGATTGAAATTGATACTTTTCCTTTAATCTACACCACATTACCTACTAAAATAAAATATCTTCGTCTTCCTTAGTACTGTCGATCAGCTACAACTCAAAAATATTTTTTTTTGTTAAAACGCTTAAAAGTACTAAGATAAGCCTATTATGAGCATTTTAAATGTATATGTCAAAAAAGAAGGTAAGACAACGTGGATTGAAATGGATACTTTTCCTTTAATCTACACCACATTACCTACTAAAATAAAATATCTTCGTCTTCCTTACTACTGTCGATCAGCTACAACTCAAATATATATTTTTTTGTTAAAACGCTTAAAAGTACTAAGATAAGCCTATTATGAGCATTTTAAATGTATATGTCAAAAAAGAAGGTAAAACGACTTGGATTGAAATGGATACTTTTCCTTTAATCTACACCACATTACCTACTAAAATAAAATATCTTCGTCTTCCTTAGTACTGTCGATCAGCTACAACTCAAAAATATTTTTTTTTAGAAAACGTTTAAAAGTACTAAGATTAGCCTATTATGAGCATTTTAAATGTATATGTCAAAAAAGAAGGTAAGACGACTTGGATTGAAATGGATACTTTTCCTTTAATCTACAGCACATTACCTACTAAAATAAAATATCTTCGTCTTCCTTACTACTGTCGATCAGCTACAACTCAAAAATATTTTTTTTTTTAGAAAACGCTTAAAAGTACTAAGATTAGCCTATTATGAGCATTTTAAATGTATATGTCAAAAAAGAAGGTAAGACGACTTGGATTGAAATTGATACTTTTCCTTTAATCTACACCACATTACCTACTAAAATAAAATATCTTCGTCTTCCTTAGTACTGTCGATCAGCTACAACTCAAAAATATTTTTTTTTGTTAAAACGCTTAAAAGTACTAAGATAAGCCTATTATGAGCATTTTAAATGTATATGTCAAAAAAGAAGGTAAGACGACGTGGATTGAAATGGATACTTTTCCTTTAATCTACACCACATTACCTACTAAAATAAAATATCTTCGTCTTCCTTACTACTGTCGATCAGCTACAACTCAAATATATATTTTTTTGTTAAAACGCTTAAAAGTACTAAGATAAGCCTATTATGAGCATTTTAAATGTATATGTCAAAAAAGAAGGTAAGACGACTTGGATTGAAATGGATACTTTTCCTTTAATCTACACCACATTACCTACTAAAATAAAATATCTTCATCTTCCTTAGTACTGTCAATCAGCTACAACTCAAAAATATTTTTTTTTTAGAAAAAGTTTAAAAGTACTAAGATAAGCCTATTATGAGCATTTTAAATGTATATGTCAAAAAAGAAGGTAAGACGACTTGGATTGAAATGGATACTTTTCCTTTATTCTACACCACATTACCTACTAAAATAAAATATCTTCGTCTTCCTTAGTACTGTCGATCAGCTACAACTCAAAAATATTTTTTTTTTTTAAAACGCTTAAAAGTACTAAGATAAGCCTATTATGAGCATTTTAAATGTATATGTCAAAAAAGAAGGTAAGACGACTTGGATTGAAATGGATACTTTTCCTTTAATCTACACCACATTACCTACTAAAATAAAATATCTTCGTCTTCCTTACTAATGTCGATCAGCTACAACTCAAAAATATTTTTTTTTTAGAAAACGCTTAAAAGTACTAAGATAAGCCTATTACGAGCATTATAAATGTATATGTCAAAAAAGAAGGTAAGACGACTTGGATTGAAATGGATACTTTTCCTTTAATCTACACCACATTACCTACTAAAATAAAATATCTTCGTCTTCCTTAGTACTGTCGATTAGCTACAACTCAAAAATATTTTTTTTTAGAAAACGAATAAAAGTACTAAGATTAGACTATTACGAGCATTTTAAATATATATGTCAAAAAAGAAGGTAAGACGACTTGGATTGAAATGGATACTTTTCCTTTATTCTACACCACATTACCTACTAAAATAAAATATCTTCGTCTTCCTTAGTACTGTCGATCAGCTACAACTCAAAAATATTTTTTTTTGTTAAAACGCTTAAAAGTACTAAGATAAGCCTATTATGAGCATTTTAAATGTATATGTCAAAAAAGAAGGTAAGACGACGTGGATTGAAATGGATACTTTTCCTTTAATCTACACCACATTACCTACTAAAATAAAATATCTTCGTCTTCCTTAGTACTGTCGATTAGCTACAACTCAAAAATATTTTTATTTTAGAAAACGCTTAAAAGTACTAAGATAAGCCTATTACGAGCATTTTAAATATATATGTCAAAAAAGAAGGTAAGACGACTTGGATTGAAATAAATACTTTTCCTTTATTCTACACAACATTACCTACTAAAATAAAATATCTTCGTCTTCCTTAGTACTGTCGATCAGCTACAACTCAAAAATATTTTTTTTTGTTAAAACGCTTAAAAGTACTAAGATAAGCCTATTATGAGCATTTTAAATGTATATGTCAAAAAAGAAGGTAAGACGACGTGGATTGAAATGGATACTTTTCCTTTAATCTACACCACATTACCTACTAAAATAAAATATCTTCGTCTTCCTTACTACTGTCGATCAGCTACAACTCAAATATATATTTTTTTGTTAACACGCTTAAAAGTACTAAGATAAGCCTATTATGAGCATTTTAAATGTATATGTCAAAAAAGAAGGTAAGACGACTTGAATTGAAATGGATACTTTTCCTTTAATCTACACCACATTACCTACTAAAATAAAATATCTTCGTCTTCCTTAGTACTGTCGATCAGCTACAACTCAAAAATATTTTTTTTTTAGAAAACGTTTAAAAGTACTAAGATAAGCCTATTATGAGCATTTTAAATGTATATGTCAAAAAAGAAGGTAAGACGACGTGGATTGAAATGGATACTTTTCCTTTAATCTACACCACATTACCTACTAAAATAAAATATCTTCGTCTTCCTTACTACTGTCGATCAGCTACAACTCAAATATATATTTTTTTGTTAAAACGCTTAAAAGTACTAAGATAAGCCTATTATGAGCATTTTAAATGTATATGTCAAAAAAGAAGGTAAGACGACTTGAATTGAAATGGATACTTTTCCTTTAATCTACACCACATTACCTACTAAAATAAAATATCTTCG
>OZ024681.1:637767-780267 GCA_964016965.1 Diacarnus erythraeanus
CACTCTGAACTGTGTATCCAAAAAAAAAAAACAACAACAAAACAACAACATTGAGAACAGTGACTTATGGTAATGTGTCCAGCATGCCTGCCACAGGATTTTTGGCAAGTAGAAACATATCTCTTTGTCTATGAGTCTGGCCCCCTGGAGGTTATCTTTCTGTGATATCTAGTAATTTAATGACTGTTTATTAATAATTAAGTAATCAGCTGTGACCACACATCAGCATATTTAGCGAGGATTATTCGATAATAATTTGTGGTATTAGTGGTTGTAAAGTGTATCCAGCTGTCTGTAAACTTCTTGTGTGGGATTTACCAGCCCTGCCAATTCCCTGCAGGGAGGAAGTAAGCTTTATTGATAGACTTGTTGTGGTGTGACTATGCTAAATGTGCATATTTGGGGTACTGTGTAGGTTGCCAAGTATAAGGGTGTCTACCATCTGACTTGTTTACTGACTTCTGGTTACATTTACTCACTGTGAAGAACTCTAACTGATAGTTGACTTTGTCATAACTTACCCCTAATATGGGCTACCACACCTTCAATGTCTTCCTGTGTTTGATCACGTGGTAGCCAGCCCTCAGGTGACATGCACCTGACAGGTAAAGTTCTCTTTCATCTTGATATAAGTGCAAATAATATAGAGGGGTATTACTGAATAGTGAGGAGTATTAGTGAATAGTGAGGGGGGGTGTTTACATATATTGAGGGGATATGGGGGTTGTGTTACAGTCTGAGTGCACTGTGTCTATTAGATTATGTAAGCTTAACTTATAGTCTACATTTTCTAGCTAGTTGGCATGAGATTGATTTGTTTACACTATTGTAGTAACTTTATGTAAACACCACGCCCAACTTGCTTGTTCTCCAGCTTTTTACCACTAATAGCAAAAAGGAGATCTATGTATCAAAACTCCTCCTTAATCCTGTCTTAAGCGGTTCAGGCATAGACTGGGTGATCAAAGAGAACTTTTCTTGTTGTGTGGATTTGTGTGACTTTATTTTGTGCTAATGAACTCTAAAAGTGATGGAGTATTGACATTTCATGTGATTCCATTCACCAAGGTTGCACTGGGGTAGAAGTAGGAACCCCTTAATCAATAACTCTCACACTATAACATCATCTGGTGTACAAGTCTTCTGGTTGCAGCTACTGTATCCCTGCTAGCTATATCCTTGTAAAATGGAATAATTTTAACACTTCCTGCAATGGGAGTAGCTACCATAGAGGCAACTGAGGCATTTGCCTCAGTATTTTTTGCTATTGCATAACTAAATGGATTAAATTTTAGTGCAACAGTTAACTGACAATTCTGTCTGTAGTGTGGTAGAGTGCCTATTAGACAGCCTGAGATGCCACCAAAGAGGTCTAAAATACAAATTTCCTAAGGGGACATGCCCCCAGACCCCTCTAGATGGCACGATTTGCCCTCTATGTGGTCATAAATCCCAACCCTAGCTCCTGCCTCAGGATGTAAAAATTCCTGGCTACTCCTCTACATAGTTTAATGTAATGTTATCTTTGTAGAAGTATTTTAAGATAAACGGGCCATTAATCAGATTTACTCTAAGTATCTGGTTGCATATTCCTGGTGGTCTGAGTGCATAAAAGGCCCATTACTGTCACTTTCTGACACATCTCCTGCAATTCATCATTCTTCACACTCAGCACTAAGCTATTTCTACCAAGGGAAATTGCTCTGTTTTGAGGTGGTATTCCAGGATGAATGGCCTCTACATTCTGTTGCTCTGCATGGCAGCAGCTGTAGTAGTGATGTCTCACTATAAGAAGCCCGATTTACCTGAAGAGGGTGAGTTTTTCTTAGTCTTTCAGTTCCTAGGGGTAATGTATGCTGTTAGTGCATGCTATTGCAGATGTATCTGTCAGTGGATGTGCAGTGCATCCTAATTCTGCATGTATTGACTACTTCCTATTAAAATTTTGCATTTAACCCATAACCATTTAAAGCTATTTGCATGATATATAATGATAGTTGTGTTATCTCCGCATGATTTGCAGAAATTTACTACATACTGACTTTTCTCTCTCTCTTTTATACATAGTTCGCCAGAATCTCATTCAAGAAGCCATTAACGAAGCCATTGCCCGAACTGCTGCTAGAGAACACAGGAACATGGTTGTGGCGCAGGAAAACAAAGAGAAACTGGCTAGTCCTCGCACATTTCACAAGCATTTGAAGAAAGCATCAAAGTTAGCCACCAAGATTGGGACAGCTCATCTCCAATATGAAGACATGGTACGCAGAGCAGAGAGAAAAATACTGGAAAAGCAAAGACAAACTGAATCTACAACTCAAACTGCTAAGGAGAAAGCAAATGCCGTTGCTCACATACTTTTTCATGAACCGGGTTCTATACTGACCTCGCAGGAAATTGTTCATTTGTGGCAAGAGGCTGGGTGCCAGGATGCTACAGTGGTTACACGCTGCAACTTCCGTAATCGACAGTACAGGACTATTGACGGTACATGCAATAATTTAGCAAACCCTCTTTTTGGAGCAGCAGGGACACTTTTTAAACGTTTAGTTCCTGCCCAATACGAAGACGGTAAAACAACTTTACGTGGAAACCTACAGAACAATTTTAACATGTCCAGTCTCTCCCCGTTAGGGCCTCCCAATCCTAGCGCCAGGCATGTCAGTGAAACGATTATTCGAGACATTGATAAAGAGGAAACACCATTTACTCACATCCTGATGCAGTGGGGGCAATTCCTGGATCACGATTTAGACTTGTCTCCTGAATTAGAAACAGAGTGCGAAGGGTGTGAATTGACTGATATTTGTGAACCTATACGAATTGGCGACGTTGATGAAGTATTTGGCAGAAATACCCCGAATGATGGTGACTGTCTTCCTCTACGAAGATCTCTTTCAGTCTGCCCTGTAGCACCTCCTTTATCGTTTGAATTTCGAGATCAGCTTAATGACATTACTTCGTACATCGATGGTTCCATGGTGTACGGTTCAAATGATATACTTGCGAAAGACTTGAGACAGTTTGTGGGTGGTCGTTTATTAGTGGGCCCCAGTTTTCCATTTAACCAACCTTCCTTGCCTACTATAAATAGTTCAACAGCTGAATTTATCGCTTGTCCTCCAGTTCTTGGAAATACATGCTTTTTGTGTGGTGATGCACGTTGCAATGAGCAGATTAGCTTGACAGTCATGCACACCATTTGGGTACGTGAACATAATCGATGTGCTCGCAGATTAGCCTCCATCAATGGCCATTGGGATGACGAAAGAATATATCAGGAGTGTAGGAGAATTGTCGGAGCTCTGATTCAGAAGATAACTTACAAAGATTATCTTCCTAAAGTCTTTGGTCCGGATAACTTTGATATTTATGTAGGACCTTATCTGGGCTATAATCCTAATATTGACGCCAGTGTACCAAATTCCTTTGCAACTGCTGCATACAGGTACGGACACAGTCTCATTCGTCCATTATTCGCTCGCTTGGATGTTAATTATCGACCCTTGAGTATTGGACCTTTGGACCTAGGACTGGCCTTCTTCAGCCCCAATCAGTTTAATGAAAGTGGTGGAAGTGATCCAATTGCTAGAGGATGGGTCAGTGATATTTCCAGAAGGATGGATGAATTCATGAATTCAGTCTTAACTTCCCGATTATTTGAACCCACTCAAGAGTTTGGATTCGATTTAGCTTCTCTGAACATCCAAAGAGGACGTGATCATGGTCTACCTCCATATCTTATATATAAGAATTTCTGCCAAAGGGAATTCGGTGTAGCTGCTCGGTTTGAGAATGATCTGACAGCAGCTCGTTTCCTTAATATATATGGAGGTATAGACACTATTGACCTATTCCCTGGAGGTCTTTCAGAGGAGAGGTTAGAGGATTCTCTCATTGGCCCCACCTTTGCTTGTATATTTGGGATCACTTTTGCAGGTGTGAGGGATGGCGATAGGTTTTATTATGAGCGTCCAAGAGTATTCACTGTAAGGCAACGTCAAGAAATTGAAAGGCATTCTCTCTCTGCTGTCCTCTGTGACAATCTTGATGAACTTCGTACCATCCAACCAGATGCTTTCCTAGGCAACCAATCTCGTGTAAGTTGTGACAATATTCCACGCCTTGATTTTAATGCGTTCCGGGAAAGACCGTGTTATTTCCGAATCAATGTTAGAAGAAGGGGGAGAACTGTTTTCAACTATTTCAGCAATGTAAACAGTGTTAGCAGATTTGTCTTTGATAATAATATCTTTTTGGGGTCAGGTGGAGTTCAATGTGGAGTAATCCAATGTCCTACACGAACCAATCGAGCTACCTTTACCGGCTGGACCAATGGTCCATTTTTATCAGTGGAGGATAACCTCCTTGCAGACTGCGGTGGTAGATTAACTGGTAGAGTAACTTCTCCTCGTGGATTTAGAGCTTTCATGACAAGGAATCTCTTTTTTGATTCAGGAGCAAGTAGTCGGGGTCTTTACACTTCAGAAACTGCATGTCTAGCTGCTAATGCACAGCCAGCTTTTACTATAGGGAACCCTACTGCAGAGGCAATTTCTCAGCAGGACACTCCTACTACTCCTCCTTCAGATGACGAAGGTGAAACTATACCTGACGATGTCCTGCAGTTCTTGGAAGAGCGTCAAAATATGCAGGAAGAGGACAGTGCACCTGTGGAGGAGGAGATGGCAGAAGAAGTTGAGGTTGATAACATGGCTTTGCCCGATAGTGCACTGATTGAAGAATTGGAGAGCGCTTTAAAAAATCTGAAGAAAAAGTAGGAACTCTGATTACATGTGGACATCTACTTTGTATTCTTAGTTCAGTTGTTAGGTTGTAGAAACTTTTAGAATCATATCTTCTTTTTTTTAATTAGAATATTGAGCGGATGTTCATGTTTTTAGTCTTTGTAATAAAGTTATGAAACACGTTCTTTCTTGATTTGCCGAACTGGAACTAACATTAAGTATCATTAGCTATGATTATAAGGAAGTCCTCAAGGGATGTCCTCAGGGTTATGTATCAGGATTACAACATAGAGATGTCCTCAGCAGGGTAATGCATCAGGATTAAATGCTTGCTTGTGTGGGTTTGTGTGACTTAGCTTTGTAGACTTTAATCCCCACCTCACTCTGAGGTTTGCAAATGAACAGCCCTTGACTCATACAGATGGTCAGGAATTGCCCAAATAGAGGTGATAAGGTGAAGTAGTTGACCACAAAGAGGCTCTGAGGTTCCTAACTATTGAGTATCTGGTTTTTATTTTCCTGGTGGTCTGAGTGTATAAAAGGCCCATTACTGTCACTTTCTGACACATCTCCTGCAATTCATCATTCTTCACACTCAGCACTAAGCTATTTCTACCAAGGGAAATTGCTCTGTTTTGAGGTGGTATTCCAGGATGAATGGCCTCTATGTTCTGTTGCTCTGCATGGCAGCAGCTGTAGTAGTGATGTCTCACTATAAGAAGCCCGATTTACCTGAAGAGGGTGAGTTTTTCTTAGTCTTTCAGTTCCTAGGGGTAATGTATGCTGTTAGTGCATGCTATTGCAGATGTATCTGTCAGTGGATGTGCAGTGCATCCTAATTCTGCATGTATTGACTACTTCCTATTAAATTTCGCATTTCACCCATAACCATTTAATACTATTTGCATGATATATAATGATAGTTGTGTTATCTCCGCATGATTTGCAGAAATTTACTACATACTGACTTTTCTCTCTCTCTCTTTTACACATAGTTCGCCAGAATCTCATTCAAGAAGCCATTAACGAAGCCATTGTCCGAACTGCTGCTAGAGAACACAGGAACATGGTTGTGGCGCAGGAAAACAAAGAGAAACTGGCTAGTCCTCGCACATTTCACAAGCATTTGAAGAAAGCATCAAAGTTAGCCACCAAGATTGGGACAGCTCACCTTCAATACGAAGACATGGTACGCAGAGCAGAGAGAAAAATACTGGAAAAGCAAAGACAAACTGAAGCTACAACTCAAACTGCTAAGGAGAAAGCAAATGCCATTGCTCACATACTTTTTCATGAACCGGGTTCTATACTGACCTCGCAGGAAATTGTTCATTTGTGGCAAGAGGCTGGGTGCCAGGATGCTCGTGAGGTTCCACGCTGCAACTTCCGTAATATTAGATCGTTCAGGACTATTGACGGTACATGCAATAATTTAGCAAACCCTCTTTTTGGAGCAGCAGGGACACTTTTTAAACGTTTAGTTCCTGCCCAATACGAAGACGGTAAATCGACTTTACGTGGAAACCTACAGAACAATTTTAACATGTCCAGTCTCTCCCCGTTAGGGCCTCCCAATCCTAGCGCCAGGCATGTCAGTGAAACGATTATTCGAGACATTGATAAAGAGGAAACACCATTTACTCACATCCTGATGCAGTGGGGGCAATTCCTGGATCACGATTTAGACTTGTCTCCTGAATTAGAAACAGAGTGCGAAGGGTGTGAATTGACTGATATTTGTGAACCTATACGAGTTGGCGACATTGATGAAGTATTTGGCGAACATACCCCAAATGATGGTGACTGTCTTCCTCTACGAAGATCTCTTTCAGTCTGCCCTGTAGCACCTCCTTTATCGTTTGAATTTCGAGATCAGCTTAATGACATTACTTCGTACATCGATGGTTCCATGGTGTACGGTTCAAATGATATACTTGCGAAAGACTTGAGACAGTTTGTGGGTGGTCGTTTATTAGTGGGCCCCAATATTCCAGCTAACCAACCTTCCTTGCCTACTATAAATAGTTCAACAGCTGAATTTATCGCTTGTCCTCCAGTTCTTGGAAATACATGCTTTTTGTGTGGTGATGCACGTTGCAATGAGCAGATTAGCTTGACAGTCATGCACACCATTTGGGTACGTGAACATAATCGATGTGCTCGCAGATTAGCCTCCATCAATGGCCATTGGGATGACGAAAGAATATATCAGGAGTGTAGGAGAATTGTCGGAGCTCTGATTCAGAAGATAACTTACAAAGATTATCTTCCTAAAGTCTTTGGTCCAGAAAACTATGATATTTATGTAGGACCTTATCGGGGCTATAATCCTAATATTGATGCCGGTGTACCAAATTCCTTTGCAACTGCTGCATACAGGTACGGACACAGTCTCATTCGTCCATTATTCGCTCGCTTGGATGTTAATTATCGACCCTTGAGTATTGGACCTTTGGACCTAGGACTGGCCTTCTTCAGCCCCAGTCAGTATAATGCAAGTTTGGGCACTGATCCACTTGCTAGAGGATGGGTCAGTGAAATTTCCAGAAGGATGGATGAATTCATGAATTCAGTCTTAACTTCCCGATTATTTGAACCCACTCAAGAGGTTGGATTCGATTTAGCTTCTCTGAACATCCAAAGAGGACGTGATCATGGTCTACCTCCATATCTTATATATAAGAATTTCTGCCAAAAGATTTTCAATGTAGCTGCTCGGTTTGAGAATGATCTGACAGCAGCTCGTTTCCTTAATATATATGGAGGTATAGACACTATTGACCTATTCCCTGGAGGTCTTTCAGAGGAGAGGTTAGAGGATTCTCTCATTGGCCCCACCTTTGCTTGTATATTTGGGATCACTTTTGCAGGTGTGAGGGATGGCGATAGGTTTTATTATGAGCGTCCAAGAGTATTCACTGTAAGGCAACGTCGAGAAATCGAAAGGCATTCTCTCTCTGCTGTCCTCTGTGACAATCTTGATGAACTTCGTACCATCCAGCGGGATGCTTTCCTAGGCAACCAATCTCGTATAAGATGTAACAATATTCCACGCCTTAATTTTAATGCGTTCCGGGAAAGACCGTGTTATTTCAGAATCAACGTGAGGCCAAGAAGAGTGAGAACTTCTTTCAACTATTTCAGCAATGTAAACAATACTAGAAATTTCGCCTTTCATAATGAAATCTTTGGTGCGTCAGGTGGAGTTAAATGTGGAGTAATCGAGTGTCCCACACAAGCCAATCAAGCTACCTTTATCGGCTATACCAACCGTCGTTCTACTACAGCTGTAACGGTCAACAATAACCTCGTTGCAGACAGTGGTAGTAGATTAACTTCTCGTCGTGTATTTAGAGCTACCTTGAGTAGGAATCTCTTTTTTGATTCCAGAGCACGTAGACGTGGTCTTTACACTTCAGAAACTGCATGTTTAGCTTCTCGTGCACAGCCAGCTTTTACTATAGGGGGCTCTTCTGCAGAGGCAATTTCTCAGCAGGACACTCCTACTACTCCTCCTTCAGATGACGAAGGTGACACTGAAGGTGACACTGTACCTGACGATGTCTTGGAGTTCTTGGAAGAGAGTGAAAATATGCAGGACGAGGCCAGTGCATCTGTGGAGGAGGAGATGGCAGAAGAAGTTAAGGTTGATAACATGGCTTTGCCCGATAGTGCACTGATTGAAGAATTGGAGAGCGCTTTGAAAAATCTGAAGAAGAAGTAGGAACTCTGATTACATGTGGACATCTATTTTTTATTGTTAGTTCAGTTGTTAGGTTGTAGAAACTTTTTGAATCATAACTTCTTTTTTTTTAATTAGAATATTGAGCAGATGTTCATGTTTTAGTCTCTGTAATAAAGTTATGAAACACGTTCTTTCTTGATTTGCCGAACTGGAACTAACATTAAGTATCATTAGCTATGATTATAAGGAAGTCCTCAAGGAATGTCCTCAGGGTTATGTATCAGGATTACATACTTGTGTGGATTTATGTGACTTTACTTTGTGCTAATGAACTCCAAAAGTGATGGAGTATTGACATTTCATGTGATTCCATTCACCAAGGTTGCACTGATCAATAACTCTCACACATGTAATAACATCATCTGGTGTACTAGTCTTCTGGTTGCAGCTACTATATTCCTGGCAGCTACTAATATATTTCTACCTAGATTGATTGATTTCCTGGTTAAACTGAAATGAGTTTTACACTTCCTGTATAGTTGAATGCTCTTTGTAGAAGTATCCCAAGATACACAGTAATATTTGGGCCACTCCTTTAATCAGTGACTCTTAGACTAAGAGGTAGACTCTAAATAGCATTAACCCCCACCTCACTCTGAGGTATGGAAATAAACAGCCCTGGACACATACAGGTGGTCAGGAATTGCCCAAATAGAGGTGATAAGGTGAATTAGTTAACCACAAAGAGGCTCTAATAATTTAATTGAAGTTCCTAACAATGAGTATCTGGTTACATTTTCCTCTTGATCTGAGTGTATAAAAGGCCCATTACTGTCACTTTCTGACACATCTCCTGCAATTCATCATTCTTCACACTCGGCACTAAGCTATTTCTACCGAGGGAAATTGCTCTGTTTTGAGGTGGTATTCCAGGATGAATGGCCTCTACGTTCTGTTGCTCTGCATGGCAGCAGCTGTAGCAGTGATGTCTCACTATAAGAAGCCCGATTTACCCGCAGAAGGTGAGTTTTCTTAGTCTCTCAGTTCCTAGGGGTAATGTATGCTGTTAGTGCATGCTATTGCAGATGTATCTGTCAGTGGATGTGCAGTGCATCCTAATTCTGCATGTATTGACTACTTCCTATTAAATTTCGTATTTCACCCATAACCATTTAATACTATTTGCATGATATATAATGATAGTTGTGTTATCTCCGCATGATTTGCAGAAATTTTCAACATACTGACTTTTCTCTCTCTCTCTTTTACACATAGTTCGCCAGAATCTCATTCAAGAAGCCATTAACGAAGCCATTGCCCGAACTGCTGCTAGAGAACACAGGAACATGGTTGTGGCGCAGGAAAACAAAGAGAAACTGGCTAATTCTCGCACATTTCACAAGCATTTGAAGAAAGCATCAAAGTTAGCCACCAAGATTGGGACAGCTCACCTCCAATACGAAGACATGGTACGCAGAGCAGAGAGAAAAATACTGGAAAAGCAAAGACAAACTGAATCTACAACTCAAACTGCTAAGGAGAAAGCAAATGCCGTTGCTCACATACTTTTTCATGAACCGGGTTCTATACTGACCTCGCAGGAAATTGTTCATTTGTGGCAAGAGGCTGGGTGCCAGGATGCTCGTGAGGTTCCACGCTGCAACTTCCGTAATATTAGATCGTTCAGGACTATTGACGGTACATGCAATAATTTAGCAAACCCTCTTTTTGGAGCAGCAGGGACACTTTTTAAACGTTTAGTTCCTGCCCAATACGAAGACGGTAAATCGACTTTACGTGGAAACCTACAGAACAATTTTAACATGTCCAGTCTCTCCCCGTTAGGGCCTCCCAATCCTAGCGCCAGGCATGTCAGTGAAACGATTATTCGAGACATTGATAAAGAGGAAACACCATTTACTCACATCCTGATGCAGTGGGGGCAATTCCTGGATCACGATTTAGACTTGTCTCCTGAATTAGAAACAGAGTGCGAAGGGTGTGAATTGACTGATATTTGTGAACCTATACGAGTTGGCGACATTGATGAAGTATTTGGCGAACATACCCCGAATGATGGTGACTGTCTTCCTCTACGAAGATCTCTTTCAGTCTGCCCTGTAGCACCTCCTTTATCGTTTGAATTTCGAGATCAGCTTAATGACATTACTTCGTACATCGATGGTTCCATGGTGTACGGTTCAAATGATATACTTGCGAAAGACTTGAGACAGTTTGTGGGTGGTCGTTTATTAGTGGGCCCCAGTTTTCCATTTAACCAACCTTCCTTGCCTACTATAAATAGTTCAACAGCTGAATTTATCGCTTGTCCTCCAGTTCTTGGAAATACATGCTTTTTGTGTGGTGATGCACGTTGCAATGAGCAGATTAGCTTGACAGTCATGCACACCATTTGGGTACGTGAACATAATCGATGTGCTCGCAGATTAGCCTCCATCAATGGCCATTGGGATGACGAAAGAATATATCAGGAGTGTAGGAGAATTGTCGGAGCTCTGATTCAGAAGATAACTTACAAAGATTATCTTATTAAAGTCTTTGGTCAAGAAAACTATGATTTTTATGTAGGACCTTATCGGGGCTATAATCCTAATATTGACGCTAGTGTACCAAATTCCTTTGCAACTGCTGCATACAGGTACGGACACAGTCTCATTCGTCCATTATTCGCTCGCTTGGATGCTGCTTATCAACCCTTGAGTATCGGACCTTTGGACCTAGGACTGGCCTTCTTCAGCCCCAGTCAGTATAATGCAAGTTTGGGCACTGATCCACTTGCTAGAGGATGGGTCAGTGAAATTTCCAGAAGGATGGATGAATTCATGAATTCAGTCTTAACTTCCCGATTATTAGAACCCGTTCAAGAGTTTGGATTCGATTTAGCTTCTCTGAACATCCAAAGAGGACGTGATCATGGTCTACCTCCATATCTTATATATAAGAATTTCTGCCAAAGGGAATTCGGTGTAGCTGCTCGGTTTGAGAATGATCTGACAGCAGCTCGTTTCCTTAATATATATGGAGGTGTAGACACTATTGACCTATTCCCTGGAGGTCTTTCAGAGGAGAGGTTAGAGGATTCTCTCATTGGTCCCACCTTAGCTTGTATATTTGGGATCACTTTTGCAGGTGTGAGGGATGGCGATAGGTTTTATTATGAGCGTCCAAGAGTATTCACTAGAAGGCAACGTCAAGAAATCGAAAAGCATTCTCTCTCTGCTGTCCTCTGTGACAATCTTGATGAACTTCCTACCATCCAACCAGATGCTTTCCTAGGCAACGAATCTCGTGTAAGTTGTGACACTATTCCACGCCTTGATTTTAGAGTGTTCCGGGAAAGACCGTGTTATTTCCGAATCAGGGTGAGGCCAAGAAGAGTGAGAACTTTTTTCAACCATTTCAGCAATGTAAACACTACTAGAAATTTCGCCTTTGATAATGAATTCTTTGGTGCGTCAGGTGGAGTTAAATGTGGAGTAATGCAGTGTCCGAGACAAGCCAATCAAGCTGCATTTATCGGCTATACCAACCGTCGTTCTACCACAGCTATAAGAGTCAACCGTAACCTCCTTGCAGACTGTGGTGGTAGAGTAACTTCTACTGGTGCATTTAGAGCTATCCTGACCAGGGATCTCTTTTTTGATTCAGGAGCAAGTAATCGTGGTCTTTACACTTCAGAAACTGCATGTCTAGCTGCTGGTGTACCAGCAGCTTTTATTGTAGAGGATGCTACTGCAGAGGCAATTTCTCAGCAGGACACTCCTACTACTCCTCCTTCAGATGACGAAGGTGAAGGTGACACTGTACCTGACGATGTCTTGGAGTTCTTGGAAGAGAGTGAAAATATGCAGGACGAGGCCAGTGCATCTGTGAAGGAAGAGATGGCAGAAAAGGTTGATAACTTGGCTTTACCCGATAGTGCACTGATTGAAGAATTGGAGAGCGCTTTGAAAAATCTGAAGAAGTAGGAACTCTGATTACATGTGGACATCTATTTTGTATTGTTAGTTCAGTTGTTAGGTTGTAGAAACTTTTAGAATCTTAACTTCTTTTTTTTAATTAGAATATTGAGCAGATGTTCATGTTTTAGTCTGTAATAAAGTTATGAAACACGTTCTTTCTTGATGTGCCGTACTGGAACTAACATTAAGTATCATTAGCTATGATTATAAGGAAGTCCTCAAGGGATGTCCTCAGGGTTATGTATCAGGATTACATACTTGTGTGGATTTATGTGACTTTACTTTGTGCTAATGAACTCCAAAAGTGATGGAGTATTGACATTTCATGTGATTCCATTCACCAAGGTTGCACTGGGGTAGAAGTAGGAACCACTTAATAACTCTCACACATGTAATAATTGTACAAGTCTTCTGGTTGCAGCTACTATATTCCTGGCTAGCCTCGTTCCCAGGCCCTCTGCTCGCCTCCCGTAAAATAATGTGGGACTGAAAAAATGCGAAGTTAAGCAAGCAGAGGGCCTGGTAAAACTTATCACGTGAGGGTAGGAAGGAGGTAGAAAGGACTTAATTGGAGCATGGGCATACTCAAGGAAGAACGATGACATGCCCACGCAATCACGGCACTGTCCAGAGACTAGACAGAGCTGCATTTCCTATCTTACCTACAGGCAGGGCTATATACAGGGATATTGTTATAAAAGATTAGCTATCTATCTATAACTATGAATTTATATTAGGCCTAGCTAGCTAACTATGAACTACTATTAAGTAGATGATAGCTAGAGGTTAGAGATTTGCATCAGACGGCATCTCCTATCTTACCTGCACTGTGCAGAGTTGCATTACTAAAGGGATTTTGACTAGCTAACTACAACTTACAGCTAGCCTAGATGACTACTTACGGTAGATAGTGAACTAGCTATGCAGTAGTAGCCTTTATTAGTGAGGCTCGATGCGTGGGTGTTCTGTGACGTCCGTAGAACTCCGCCCCTGCATGGAATATTAGCGACTTTGCTCACGTGATAAGTTTTACCATGCCTTCCGCTACCTTAACTTTGCATGTTTTTTTTTCCGAGCGGAAGGCCTGGAGACGAGGCTAATTCCTGGCAGCTACTAATATATTTCTACCTAGATTGATTGATTTCCTGGTTAAACTGAAATGAGTTTTACACTTCCTGTATAGTGGAATGCTCTTTGTAGAAGTATCCTAAGATACACAGTAATATTTGGGCCACTCCTTTAATCAGTGACTCTTAGACTAAGAGATAGACTCTAAATAGCATTAACCCCCACCTCACTCTGAGGTATGGAAATAAACAGCCCTGGACACATACAGGTGGTCAGGAATTGCCCAAATAGAGGTGATAAGGTGAAGTAGTTGACCACAAAGAGGCTCTAATTAATTTAATTGAGATGCCTAACAATGAGTATCTGGTTATATTTTCCTCTTGATCTGAGTGTATAAAAGGCCCATTACTGTCACTTTCTGACACATCTCCTGCAATTCATCATTCTTCACACTCGGCACTAAGCTATTTCTACTAAGGGAAATTGCTGTTTTGAGGTGGTATTCCAGGATGAATGGCCTCTACGTTCTGTTGCTCTGCATGGCAGCAGCTGTAGTAGTGATGTCTCACTATAAGAAGCCCGATTTACCCGCAGAAGGTGAGTTTTTCTTAGTCTCTCAGTTCCTAAGGGTAATGTATGCTGTTAGTGCATGCTATTGCAGACGTATCTGTCAGTGGATGTGCAGTGCATCCTAATTCTGCATGTATTGACTACTTCCTATTAAATTTCGCATTTCACTCATAACCATTTAAAGCTATTTGCATGATATATAATGATAGTTGTGTTATCTCCGCATGATTTGCAGAAATTTACAACATACTGACTTTTCTCTCTCTCTTTTACACATAGTTCGCCAGAATCTCATTCAAGAAGCCATTAACGAAGCCATTGCCCGAACTGCTGCCAGAGAACACAGGAACATGGTTGTGGCGCAGGAAAACAAAGAGAAACTGGCTAGTCCTCGCACATTTCACAAGCATTTGAAGAAAGCATCAAAGTTAGCCACCAAGATTGGGACAGCTCACCTCCAATACGAAGACATGGTACGCAGAGCAGAGAGAAAAATACTGGAAAAGCAAAGACAAACTGAAGCTGCAACTCAAACTGCTAAGGAGAAAGCAAATGCCGTTGCTCACATACTTTTTCATGAACCGGGTTCTATACTGACCTCGCAGGAAATTGTTCATTTGTGGCAAGAGGCTGGGTGCCAGGATGCTCGTGAGGTTCCACGCTGCAACTTCCGTAACGTTCGATCGTTCAGGACTATTGACGGTACATGCAATAATTTAGCAAACCCTCTTTTTGGAGCAGCAGGGACACTTTTTAAACGTTTAGTTCCTGCCCAATACGAAGACGGTAAAACGACTTTACGTGGAAACCTACAGAACAATTTTAACATGTCCAGTCTCTCCCCGTTAGGGCCTCCTAATCCTAGCGCCAGGCATGTCAGTGAAACAATTATTCGAGACATCGATAAAGAGGAAACACCATTTACTCACATCCTGATGCAGTGGGGGCAATTCCTGGATCACGATTTAGACTTGTCTCCTGAATTAGAAACAGAGTGCGAAGGGTGTGAATTGACTGATATTTGTGAACCTATACGAGTTGGCGACATTGATGAAGTATTTGGCGAACATACCCCGAATGATGGTGACTGTCTTCCTCTACGAAGATCTCTTTCAGTCTGCCCTGTAGCACCTCCTTTATCGTTTGAATTTCGAGATCAGCTTAATGACATTACTTCATACATCGATGGTTCCATGGTGTACGGTTCAAATGATATACTTGCAAAAGACTTGAGACAGTTTGTGGGTGGTCGTTTATTAGTGGGCCCCAATATTCCAGCTAACCAACCTTCCTTGCCTACTATAAATAGTTCAACAGCTGAATTTATCGCTTGTCCTCCAGTTCTTGGAAATACATGCTTTTTGTGTGGTGATGCACGTTGCAATGAGCAGATTAGCTTGACAGTCATGCACACCATTTGGGTACGTGAACATAATCGATGTGCTCGCAGATTAGCCTCCATCAATGGCCATTGGGATGACGAAAGAATATATCAGGAGTGTAGGAGAATTGTCGGAGCTCTGATTCAGAAGATAACTTACAAAGATTATCTTATTAAAGTCTTTGGTCAAGAAAACTATGATATTTATGTAGGACCTTATCGGGGCTATAATCCTAATATTGATGCTAGTGTACCAAATTCCTTTGCAACTGCTGCATACAGGTACGGACACAGTCTCATTCGTCCATTATTCGCTCGCTTGGATGTTAATTATCAACCCTTGAGTATCGGACCTTTGGACCTAGGACTGGCCTTCTTCAGCCCCAGTCAGTATAATGCAAGTTTGGGCACTGATCCACTTGCTAGAGGATGGGTCAGTGAAATTTCCAGAAGGATGGATGAATTCATGAATTCAGTCTTAACTTCTCGATTATTTGAACCCACTCAAGAGGTTGGATTCGATTTAGCTTCTCTGAACATCCAAAGAGGACGTGATCATGGTCTACCCCCATATCTTATATATAGGAATTTCTGCCAAAAGATTTTCGGTGTAGCTGCTCGGTTTGAGAATGATCTGACAGCAGCTCGTTTCCTTAATATATATGGAGGTATAGACACTATTGACCTATTCCCTGGAGGTCTTTCAGAGGAGAGGTTAGAGGATTCTCTCATTGGCCCCACCTTTGCTTGTATATTTGGGATCACTTTTGCAGGTGTGAGGGATGGCGATAGGTTTTATTATGAGCGTCCAAGAGTATTCACTAGAAGGCAACGTCGAGAAATCGAAAGGCATTCTCTCTCTGCTGTCCTCTGTGACAATCTTGATGAACTTCGTACCATCCAACCAGATGCTTTCCTAGGCAACGAATCTCGTGTAAATTGTGACACTATTCCACGCCTTGATTTTAGAGTGTTCCGGGAAAGACCGTGTTATTTCCGAATCAGGGTGAGGCCAAGAAGTGTGAGAACTTTTTTCAACTATTTCAGCAATGTAAACGATACTAGAAATTTCGCCTTTCATAATGAATTCTTTAGTGCGTCAGGTGGAATTAAATGTGGAGTAATCGAGTGTCCAAGACAAACCAATCAAGCTACCTTTATCGGCTATACCAACCGTCGTTCTACCACAACTGTAAGGGTCAACAGTAACCTCCTTGCAGACAGTGGTGGTAGTGTAACTCGTGGTGCATTTAGAGCTACCTTGACTACGAATCTCTTTTTTAGTTCAGGATCTAGACGTGGTCTTTACACTACAGAAAATGAATGTCTAGCTACTACTAATGGACAGCCAGCTTTTATTATAGAGGATTCTTCTGCAGAGGCAATTTCTCAGCAGGACACTCCTACTACTCCTTCTCCAGATGATGAAGGTGACACTGTACCTGACGATGTCTTGCAGTTCTTGGAAGAGAGTGAAAATATGCAGGACGAGGCCAGTGCATCTGTAGAGGAGGAGATGGCAGAAGAAGTTAAGGTTGATAACATGGCTTTACCCGATAGTGCACTGATTGAAGAATTGGAGAGCGCTTTGAAAAATCTGAAGAAGTAGGAACTCTGATTACATGTGGACATCTATTTTTTATTGTTAGTTCAGTTGTTAGGTTGTAGAAACTTTTAGAATCATAACTTCTTTTTTTTTTAAGTAGAATATTGAGCGGATGTTCATTTTTTAGTCTTTGTAATAAAGTTATGAAACACGTTCTTTCTTGATGTGTCACTAGAACTAACATTATAAGGAAGTCCTCAACTAGTATTTGTCCTCAGCAGGGTAATGGTATAATATAGGGATATCCTCAGCAGGGTAATGTACAGTATATAGGGATGTCCTCAGCAGGGTAATATACACTATATAGGGATGTCCTCAATATACAGTATATAGGGATGTCCTAAATTTAGCAGGACAGTTATGAGGATGTTCTGCACAATATTTCCCTTTTGAGATAACCAGACAGACAGATAATGAATTATTATTAAATTTGAAAGTATGGCTATAGATGAGGGTCTCTGGGTCAAAAAAGCAGTTGCTCAAAAATTGACTTTTTACTTCAACATGGGCTTAATTAACTAACCCTTTGGTCTTAAGAAAGTCTGTTAACTGTTAGACATTTCGTAGCCATAACATGTGAGTTTTGACAATATAATTTTGTTGGGTGTGTAGCAACATGTGAGTTTTGACCATATTTGTATGGTGTGTAGTGATGTAGTATGTAAATTTTAGTCCCTCAGCACCTAACAAGGAAGCTATACTCATTGGTCAAACCTTTATCAGCACTATATCTCTATGATGCGTGGCACACTGATATGTCTATTATAGAGTCAGTATATAGCACACCCAATCCTTCAGTTTTCACAGTCTTGGCTTTTTCTCCCACTATTTTGTAACTCTTGAGAGTGGCTCCTTCAATATGAAAATCTCTCTTTTTTTACTTGTTTTGACATTTGCTTCAGTTTATTCCAATAGTTTTTTAAAGGAAGAAAAATTTGCAACTGATGAAGGTAGGTGTTGTTGTGTTGTTGTTGTGTTGTTGACAATTTATGCAGCTTGGAAGGTCTTTGTGAGTGTTACTATTTGTAGAACAATATCTTTAAGTTCCTCATTGAAAAATGCTTGCAGAAGTATTATTGTACAAGAGTCCTGCCTATACAGGAAGGGATATTGAATTTTGTCATTAATGGACTTTTCTTTTTTATTTTTCCTAAGAACGAGAGGACATCTTAGAACAAGCTATAAAAGAAGCAAAAGATAGCCTGAGGGCAAAGGAACAGGCCAAGAAAAATCATGTTGAGACTCAAAATGAAAAAGATGGAAAATACACTTCAACTCAGCTTTTAGCAAAATTTTTTAAGAAGCCATCACCGCAGGCCAGGAAGCTAGGAAGCGCCAGACTCATGTACAAAGAGATTGTACGTAGAGCCGAGAGAAAACTCTCTAACCTGAAACGTGAAAAGATTGCTAAAAGCCAAGGTGTTCAGGCTAAAGCTGAATCGCTTGCAGAAATGCTTTTCCACAGACCAGGCAGCATGTTGACATCTGAGGAAGTTGGTCGTGCATGGGCAGCGGCTGGGGGATCTGAATTACCTGTTCCAAACTGCAACTTTCCAACAGTAAACACCTTCCGTACCATTGATGGCACATGCAATAACTTAATAAAACCGTTGCTAGGGTCCTCGGGGACTGCATTTAAACGTCTCGTTCCTCCCGTATATGAAGATGGTATCAGCTCTCTTCGTGGAACACTGCAAGCTAAGAGAACGTTTCCCACTTTAAACCCCTTTCTTCCTCCTAATCCCAGTGCACGTCTCATCAGCGAAACTGTAATCATGAATGTGACACAGGATGAGATCCCATTTACTCACCTCCTCATGCAATGGGGGCAATTCCTCGACCACGACATGGACCTTGGACCTGAACTTGAGGAAGAATGTGAAGGATGTGAGTTTACAGAGATCTGTCAACCGATACGTGTTGCAGATCTGGATAGGTCATTTGGAATTGGTACACTCAATAATGCTACCTGCCTTCCATTTAGACGTTCGATTCCAGTTATCGAGTTTGAGAAGCCACTAACTTTCTCTCCTGAAGAGCAACTTAATGATCTGACATCATTTATAGATGGGTCAATGATCTATGGCTCCAGACTAGAGCAATCTATTCCCATCAGAGCTTTGCGAGGTGGGCTTTTATTGGAAGGATCACAATTCCCTGGTAAACAGCCTTCTCTTCCAATTGATACGAAGATGCTTGTGCAGTGCCCAAACCGGATGGACTGTTTCTTGTGCGGGGAAGTACGTTGCAATGAACAATTCTCCCTCACTGTTATGCACACTCTTTGGTTCCGGGAGCACAACCGCTGTGCTCGTACACTGGCAAAGATTAACCCCTTTTGGGGAGACGAGAAACTTTATCAGGTTTGCCGAAGCATTGTTGGAGCTCTCATTCAAAAAATTGTATATGTTGATTACCTTCCAAAAGTCTTGGGGCCAAGGAACTATAACATTTTCATTGGTCGTTACCATGGATACAATCCACGAGTAGATCCGAGTGTTCCAAATAGTTTTGCCACTGCAGCTTATCGATATGGACATAGTCTGGTTAGGCCTTTCTTTGATCGGTTGAACGAGAACTTCCTCCCTCTTCCAATTGGGCCTTTGAGGTTAGTCGACGCCTTTTTTGCTCCAGATCAGTTTAAGAAGAGTTTGGGTACCGACCCCATCATGCGTGGGTGGGTATCTGTCAATTCCCGCAGGATGGACGAGTTTATGAATAGTGTTCTCACCACACAACTGTTCCAAACTCCACTCTCACCAGGATTAGATTTGGCTGCTCTGAACTTACAGAGAGGAAGGGATCATGGACTTTCCCCTTACCTTATCTATCGGAACTTCTGCTTCAAGAAATTTGGTATTTCTTCTGATTTTGAGAATGATCTGACGTTGGTTCGGTTCCTGAAGCTCTATGGTTCTTTAGAGACTCTGGATCTGTGGATTGGAGGATTGGCAGAGGAGAGGCTTCCAGGGGGGCTTCTAGGTGCCACTTTCTCTTGCATTTTTGGTCTAACTTTCAGGGCTGTTCGAGATGGAGACCGTTTCTTCTGGTTGAATCCTGGTGTGTTCACACGCGAGCAACGACGTTCCATAAGTAGGGATTCTATAGCTCGTGTCATCTGTGATAACTCTGATGGCATTGACTTCATACAACCCGATGCATTCCTGTCCAATCAGACTCGTGTGGCTTGTTCTAGACTTGGGCGTGTGGATTTGAAATTGTGGAAGGAGAGTATCTGTTACATCCGTACTGAAATGAGACCACGATCTTTCCCAGCAGAAATATCTGTCTTCAGCCGATCCACCAAACCTAACTTTGACTTCTTTAACATGAAAGTCCCTTCCAGTTCAAAGAATAAGTTTTCATGTGCCCAGATTCAGTGTCCTACCAAATCAATTCCAACTGAGGTCTTGATTTTCACCTCAGAAAAACTTTTTCGTCGTACACGACTGGTCCCCAACCGGCGTCTCCCAGCCAGCAATGCTGGGTCAAATTTTCCCGGTGTTTACCGTGCCTCCTTTGCAATGTCAGCATTTGAAGCTCGTGGACGAGGTTTGTTCCTTAGTCTTGAAGCATGCGAACGTTCCAGTGATATTGGAGTCATGTTTGAGTTTACAGATGGGGATGGAGCCAAGTTCGAAGAAGCAATGCTGGATGAGTTGGCTAATGACAAGAAAGCAGATAAACCCCCCTATGTTGATCTCACCAAGATGAATCTTCCAAAGGATATTTTGAGTGTATTGAATACTCAAAATCCAAACATCGTGCCCGAAACTGTGGACGAGTCTAATGCTGATATCAGCAGTTCTCAATCAGTTGAGAAGGAAGAAGACAAGACAACTTCCTTGCTTAATGAATTGGAAGCAGCACTCAAAGACCTTAATTAGAGAATAGTATATTAGATAAGGATGATAATAATAGTGTGTTTTAAGTCTTTGAAATTTTGTGTAGTATTGCATCACAGTTAAGCAGTGTAATTATCATGAAGATCATGAAGTAGAAACTGTTACTACTTCTTTGTAATATTAAAGAAACCACTGCGCTCTCTGAATCCCACTGGGAACGCATCAAAGTTTACAACAATTTAAGCAGTGTAATTATCATGAAGTAGAAACTTTTACTACTTCCTTTGTAATATTAAAGAAACCATTGCGCTGTCTGAATCCCACTGGAAACGCATTAGAATCCCTTTCTTTACTATGGAATGGAGAAACCACTGACTTCTATCATACACTGATTAATTCCTCTCGGTGTCATGCATGCCTTAGTCAGCAGCTGTATTGTCTCAACACTTTTGAAGTTAGAATCCCTTTAGAGTAAATCAAATTATTGTAAATCCATATTATACCATAGCTCATTCTCTATGTCTTTATTAGCACTCTCTTTTTACCATTAGAACCGTGCCAGACGTCCTGGAAACAAGAGACCGCCCTCCAGGAGGTCAATACGAGAGAAAGGTGGATCTTCAAGTCAGTCTGATTCTGATACTCCCAGAATGGGAATAGACTCTCTTTCTTCGTCTCTCCAACTAAACAGTCCAGAATCACTTCCTGTCATCCCAGAACAGGGTTTAATGACAGAACTAGAGAATGAGATTAAGAAGGAAACAGGTATCTTTAGCACCTCCTCTACCAACAAAGTCAGCATTTCATTAGATAATGATTTATTTGGAACTGGAAACAGAAATCAAAGCAACGATTTAGACAACTTATTTCCCTCCCAGACTTCCTCAAAATCCAAACCTCATCCTGTTGCCAAAGACACACCCCCTAAATCTAAGGCCCAACCCACTTCAAGTGCCGATATCTTTGATAATCCACCAACAGACATATTCTCAGACTCTTCAGAGAAACAGGCATCCCTGAGTTCCGATGTACTCTTTGCCTCTTCTAAGGAGGAGAGCATTACAGCCATCTCTGGGAAAAAATTAGACAGCTTTTTAGGGTCACCTTCAAAAAAAGGAGGAAGTTCTAGGGAGGGAGAAGAAGAAACGGACACTGTACAGGTATGTGAGATATAATATATGAACATGTAGAAATGACCAATAGCCTCTCTTCAAAAGGTACTATCACCAAGGAAGACAACTATACCCTATTAGCCAGCATTAATGATTACACATTAGTCTCTAATTAAAGTCCATGAGAACTATCTCTATTCCAACACACACACTTCTAGTCTACTGCTGCTGGACCCACCCCTGACTCCGCCCCTGCTTCCAACTTGACAGCTGCAGGTGAAACACCTAAAGAGAACAAGGAGGTAGAAAAGAAGAAGAAGAAAGCAACAAAAAAGGTCACCAAAGGTCGAACGGATGAAGAAATTTTTGGCAACACTGATGACATATTTGGTGATGTTCCTGATGCTCAGCCAAAGAAGACAACAAAGAAGAAGAAGAAGAAGACAGCTGCAGGGACAGAAGGTAATGAATCTAGATACTCTCGATGGGTTTGGAACAGAGCTATATAGGTTAAAGTACTCCTTTCAAGGGGTTGGGTTATACTCTTGATGCAGAGGTGTGGTCATTTCATAGGGTGTTGGAATCAAGGGGTTCCATAATATTATAGTAGATCTCATTTCATGGGAGGCCCGCCATTCACCCCATCTCACTCTACCCTATCTTACTATTAGATAGTACACAGAAAAAGCCCACTAAGAAGAAAACAAAGAAACCTGTTGACCCTTCAGACTTCACCATGGATGCTGATAACATATTTGACTGATTCTTGTTTGAGCGTATGTTTATATGTTGATTTGTGTACAGTTATTTTTACAGTGATTGGACAATGTTAAAGATTAAATTGTACTATGCACCAGGTATACTGAAGTATTCAAAGAGATTACTACATATCAGGTATACAAGGCAGTGGCTATATTCCAGTTTAACTGGAGAAGACTAAACAGGGCTAAAATAGAAACCATAGCTGGTCTCTAATCATTATTAATATTGTGCACATAATATTATTCTGAGTGGCACTTCAGTTATGATACTCCAAGTAAGTGCCACTGATTAGTAACAATAGTGACCATAAAAAAGCATCATACCACATTGGTAACTAAGGAGTGACAGCACAGACAACACAGAAGACATAGAGGGTTGTGCACACAATGATGGACTATGTATAAAGGGGATAAGATTCTGGCTTCCATTGAAGACACGAGGTGTTCAACACACAAGGACTGCCTTTCTTTTTTTCTAATTTCTTTGCATGTTCATCCAGCAGATCCTGTGAATAGTTATAGTAGACCCACTGTCAGCTATATACATCACAAACTTGCCTTTCTCTTCAGAACAATGTGCTTTCCCTTCCAGTACTTGAGCATGCTGTAGAATTGCAGAGTACTGACAATGTCATCGCTGTTTAGACCAGTTTCTTGACTCATCTCTAGAACACACACACAATAGTTAATATACACTCTATAGGGAGCCATGCCACACACCCATTCCTCTAATAGGTGTGGGCTACAACACACACCCTTCCTCTAATAGGTGTGAGCTGCACCACACCCCATTCCTCTAATAGGCATGAGCTACACCACACACCCATTCCTCTAATAGATATGTGACCCCAAAACAGCACACTTGGAATTAAGTCACCTTTGACAATGGTAACAGCTGTAGGGAAGAACCCAGATAACAAACTCTACCTCCTGTTACATACAACAGCATGTGTCTGGTGTTGTCCTGGCCTGGGTGGTGGTGGCAGTTGTGGTTGTCCCAAATGTTTTCCACTAGGGGCAGCTAGATGGCTGCTGGTACACTCACCCTTGATAGAGAAGCTCTCTGTTTTTTCTCCATGGCACAAGATGTAAGTGAGGATCACGTCTTTCCAGTAACTACGATAAGATACCAGTCCAAGGTCCGACAGAGGTCTTTCTGGTGACCCAACCTTCTCTTCACATCGTGTTAAGAGATAACTGAAGTCTATCATGAGGTGACCATAGCCCTTACGCATATGCTGGGGGAGGACTACTATGCAGGAGAGGTTGTAATTCTGTGCAGAGTGCTTCTCCTATAATAATAACATGGCCACGTGATACATCAATTAGGTAAAGGGACTACATGGTATTACCATCCAACTCCCTCCCACCCTCAATTAGGTAAAGGGACTACATGGTATTACCATCCAACTTCCTCCCACCCTCAGCCGCTTTTCTCCACAAAACATGGCCAAGCCCTGTGGCCTCCTCTTGTTTTCCCCTGACCTTTGAAAAGTAGCCGAGCGTGTGTGCTCCCTGGCTGTCCCACTGAGTCAGGACATAAAATAGAAACGGCTCCACGTCAAAATAGAGTGTCTTGTTCTCTAGAAAGAGCTTTGCCATGAGGCAGAGATGCTGACAGTACACCTTGTGTTTCTCGCCATCCACTTCAAAGAATGACAGACCCTGATGTCTGTAGATCTCGTTACCAGGGGGGTGGTGCCAATTGCAAATATTCTGAAATGATTAGAATATTATGTGGAAATTTATGGTATGCATAGAGTTGCCCTGGGGCAAAACTATAATAACATGACTGGTTTTGATTGTCCTGGGACACATTATAGTCACAGACTGGCTATTTGATTGTCCTGGGACACATTATAGTCACAGACTGGTTATTTGATTGTCCTGGGACACATTATAGTCACAGACTGGCTATTTGATTGTCCTGGGACACATTATAGTCACAGACTGGTCATTTGATTGTCCTAGGACACATTATAGTTACAGACTAGTCCCAGGACACTATTCCCATAGACATGATGTAACAAGACTCACAACGTGCTTGTGAAGAGTGAGAGAGCCTTTGAAATACTTGAGGCAGAACTCACAGATGTAGAGCTTAGATAAGTGGGTGTGGTCAGCTGGATAAGGGGAAGGGTACCATGTGTCCACCTCATGGGAACCAAATTCTATCATCTTCAACTGATAGTTTGGAACATTTGGACTAGAGTCACCTGAATGTTCTATCTCACCCTACAGGAGGGGAGGGGAGGGGAGGAGAGGGGGGAGGGGAGGAGGGAAGAGAGGGAGGAGGGAGGGAAGGGGAGGGGAGGAGGGAGAGAGAGAGGAGGGGAGGGAGGGGAAGAGGGAGGAGAGAGGAAAGGAGGGAATAAGGAGAGGGATGGAAGGGGGAGGATGGAGAGGAGAGGAAGATGTGATGAAAAAGGAGGCATACATATAGTAACCCCTTACCAGATATGCTATATAGCTACAAATCGTTATAATAATAATAATAGCAATATAACAACAACAACAACAACAACAACAACAACAACACTGTGCTTTAATTAGAGCTGCTCACCAGTGACTCCTTGGTCACTAATTGAGCTTCTCTGAACAGGTTGAGATCGAGGGTTGGAGTAAGACCCTCTAATTTGGGCTCATCTCCCCTCAGGTATCCTAGGGGCTGGGAATTGATCAGTAGTCCATGGAGTTGAGTGATCCGAGCCAGTTGGGGGGCGGGGAGAGAAGAAGGTGAGGCAGCCATCTACAGACATGAAGAAGATGGAACATCATTCCACTTCTCCACACTCTCACTCCTCCCACTCCACACCCTCACCTAGGGGTGTGAAAAGGAGGAGGGTTACAGGTGAGGATGTGAAGTGGAGAGGGTGATATAAGTGAGGGGTAGAAAAAGGGTGACAGGTGAGTGTGAAGTGGAGAGGGTGATATAAGTGAGGGTGTGTGAAGTGACAAAAGTGAGCCTAACCTGAGAATGAATCTTCTTGGACATAGCCAAACTGGTTACATTTCCTCCTCCTCCAACCACACCCCCTACAGATGACCTCTGAGTCCTCCGTAGTGACCTCTCCATTACCAACCCACCACCAGGATCCTCCTCCTGAGGGGGCATGTTTTTATTTCTAAGACGATTAAGTTCCTCCCTCCTTGCCCTGCACTCTTCTCCAGTCTTCCCGTGGGCCTTTGGGCATCCCGAAACAGCAAAGTGCATGGCATAGATCCCTGTAATATGACCGTATCCATCACATCCTTCTGTGGGGCACCTGTTCCCCTTACTAGCCTCGACAAGAGTATATGGAATCCTCTTCTTCTTCTTCTTTTTCAGGGGATCATTTGATAGAGGTGTGCTGTAGTGTGAAGGTGTGATGGGAATGATGGAAGGAGTTGTGCTGGGTTCTTCACACTTAAATAAGTCTACAGGGAGAGTAACTGAGAGAGAATTCAATTTCCTTTTTTTAATGGCTGGAGTTGGAGTAATTATTTTCTTTTCTTGTGAAGAGGAGGAGGTATTCTGTAGAGAATCGACTAGTTTTCTTCGCTTTCTGGGAATGTTGATTAGTTCTTTCCCCTCTGAGCCACTCCCTGGGTTACTAGCTGAACGTAGCCTGTGTGCAGGAGGGACATCTACAACCACTTCCTCCTCCTCTCCCTCACTATCCTTCATAGCTCCTTCTGATATTTCTGAGGACACCGAGGTAGACCTGATATCCCTGACAACATCCAAGCCCTTGACAGCACTAATCTGTTTGTTTGCACCATATCTTTTCTTCCGGCTGATTTTGCTCCTCTTGCGTCTCTTCCGTCTGCCAGAGGGAGTGGTTTTGGCAGACTGGGAAGAATGGGAACCATCTTTCAATGAGACCTAGGTACAGAGACAAGTGTCTTGAGTGTAGGAAGTCACATTAATATCCCTTGCATGCATTTATTCACCTTGGTAATGTCATATGTATTATTAAAGCTCATAGACAAAACATGGCTACCAATACTATGGTAATGCCATGGTAATGCCATGGTAATGCCTCACTGTAAAGTACATGTATATGGTCTATAAAAATAATGATCATGTGTGTATACAGTATAATTAATGATGTAATAATGTGAAAATGTCTGTTGTACTGTTGCAGTAGTATAACTAACGCTACAAGGAATCTTAACAGTGCCTAGGCCATCCAAAACCACATACCCATACCTACTATAGAACAGGATATACACATTAGGGTCCTTATACAGGCAGAATTAATTATACAGTGGAGTCCAATACCCTCAAATACACTCTATAATACACAAGGGGGAACTACATGAAGCTCCACCCATACCTATATCAAAAGGGAGGTGTACACTTAGTAGGCTCATTAAGCATGTTCGTACACACACACACACACACACACACACACACACACACACACACACACACACACACACACACACACACACACACACACACACACACACACCTTTGCAGTCATAGCTTTATTCTGTGCTGCTATCGGACACCCTGACACAGCGTAATGCATAGCATACAAGCCAGTCACATGGCCATATCCAGTGCAGCCAGGCGTGGGACACCGGTTACCCTTACTTGCTTCAACCAAAGTGAAAGGAATTCTCTTTCTTCCTTTCTTTCGAGGAGTTGATGTTGTCCGTCTTCTAATTGGAGTGGCCGAGGAGGTAGGTGTGGCTCTAGGTTTAGGTTTGCTGATCTGGGCAGAGTCAGGTGTCACTGTGTTGTTAGTGCTACTTGTGTCTGAGAGGGACAGCTGTGGGATGGTCACACGTTCCCCCTTTTCAACCTTCTCAGCTGATTTGATGGGTGTGGCACACTTTCTTGCAGATCTTCGGCTTCGAGCTGATTGGCCAGAGTTGGGTGGAGTGGGTGTGGACTGGATGGAGCTGGTATTAGCAGAACCTGGTTTTGATGAATCGGACATATCCAAAGTGATGTTGATTAGGTATGACAGCTGAAAGAATTGTCCTAGCTTTGAGAGGTGGTCCCTGAATGACTATCACTGCTTGGTGCAATACATTCGCGCGTATTGTAAGGTCTGGCTGGCCAATAGGCCAGCACCTGCTGACAGGTCTTGAGATCAACCCTGCAAATAACTAGGAAATATTACAGTAGGATGCTTAACAAGTTAAGTACAAGTGTCTCGATACCTTACCTTCTATTTCGTTAAGAATAAAGCGCGCTCAGAGATGTCTGAGCAAAGCCCTCTGAAGAATGGGCCTCACTTCTTCATCACTGCAGTAACATCAAGATCTTCTTATTATTGCGCGCTCTATTATAGATTGATTCTAATCACGTGAGAAGCACGTGCAAAGGCCGAGGCGCACGTTGTAAGAGCTAAAGATGCAGATCTTCGTGAAGACTTTGACGGGAAAAACTATTACACTCGAAGTAGAGGCATCGGATACGATTGAGAATGTGAAGAGCAAGATCCAGGACAAAGAGGGAATCCCTCCTGACCAACAAAGACTCATCTTTGCAGGGAAACAGCTAGAAGATGGTCGTACTCTCAGCGACTACAATATTCAGAAAGGTGACAGATTGTGGTCACTCTTCCTGTAACTTCATTTGGATTTTTTGTTTCTTTAGAGTCCACTCTGCATCTGGTTCTTCGTTTGAGGGGTGGAGTTATTGAACCAACTATGAGGGTCTTGGCACAGAAATACAACTGCGACAAGATGATTTGTAGAAAGTTAGTATTCTTTTCATAAGAACCATATACAGCATTACACTTTTAATGTGCTTACTGGCACCTTAATTAAATGGCCAAAGTTCCTCACCCTGTTACTCACTATGGCAGAGTATTCAAACTGGAAATAGGCCTCCAGTCTGGGACATGACCTCTGACCCTGATTGGTAACAGAAATTAAAGTGATGGTTCTTAGGGGGACTGTATGAACCAGCACATCTTTCCCTCACCTGCCTCCACACAGTTTGACCCTCACCTTCCCTCCACTATGTGGAGAGAGGTGTTCTGGACTTTCATATACTGTGCTTATGTTGCAGGTGTTATGCTAGACTCCACCCACGTGCTCATAATTGTCGAAAGAAGAAGTGTGGACACTCCAGTCAACTCCGCCCAAAGAAGAAGCTGAAATAACTCCATGATTTATGTTGGAAAATGTTACAACTTGGATCTATCCATGTGATTTATGGGATGGGATGACCATCTATATGTGGGACATCTGAAGGGAGGGAAGCATGGGGTTGGATATGCAATGAGGGGTCATGGACATATGGGGGTTCTCTGTACTACATTGGGACAAAGGAGGGTGAGGGAAGAGTGAAAGGAGACTTGAGGTCAACACTATCTGTTATAATACCAACCCCAGCACATGGAGGATGTTAGCAATGATTGATATAAACCGACATGTGCAGTGTGTATGCAATACAATGTAATTAGTGGAGGACAGACAAGCTATTACTACAACCTAAGAACTAGATTCTATCATGCAACTCAGGAAGTATCTATCCCGTGGTGCTCTGATCTGGCCCGGGCAATCACTCTTATCACAGACATCCAATACTTTTTGACTTCACATCTTCCTCTGCTATTCAGTGACTCTCTTCCTTTCCATATCTAATTTGGAGATGTGGTATGTAAAAGATGTTCATATTCTGCTACCAGGTCAGACTTCTTTAAAGTAATCCAGATCTTGTGGGCGTATTCATACCACTCCCTTTCCGTCAGTTGCTGTTGCTGCTGGGTACGACAGAGGGGTGGTCGTGGCATGGAGAAAATCTGGTTACGGAATGTTTCAGAGAGCAGTGTGTAGCTCGGATGACCCACATAGGCAGTTAACAGCTTCAATACAGGGTTCAGATTAATATCTACAATAGACAGTCTTAAGATTATATTCACACAATCAGACACAATAATTTGGAGGATGATGTATTTCAAGTTTGGGACAAAACAAATGTCCCCCCAAAATAGATTGAATATACAGTGGAACTCCTCTATTCCAACCTCCTGAAATGAGGACACCTTTGTATACAACAGAACTCCTCTATTCCAACCCATGAAGTGAGGACACCTCTGTATACAGCAGAACTCCTCTATTCCAACCCCCTGAAATGAGGACACCTCTGTATACAGCAGAACTCCTCTATTCCAACCCCCTGAAATGAGGACACCTCTGTATACAGCAGAACTCCTCTATTCCAACCCCTGAAATGAGGACACCTCTGTATACAGCAGAGCTCCTCTATTCCAACCCCCTGAAATGAGGACACCTCTGTATACAGCAGAACTCCTCTATTCCAACCCCCTGAAATGAGGACACCTCTGTATACAGCAGAACTCCTCTATTCCAACCCATGAAGTGAGGACACCTGTGGAGTTCTCTATCCAACCTCTACATTTCAGATTGTTTATATTAAGAAGTCCTTTGTCAGGGTTCAAGGTGCTGGCATGCCACTATAGACTGGAGAGCAGAGGGTTAATATTTAAAAATTTAACCTGCATTTTCTGGTTTGGATGCTGCGTATACTCCAAAATTATCATTAGCACTCTGATTGGTAGGTAGCAAGTGCAAATTCACATCTGCTGGGTTTATATTGTCGTTGGATTTTGGTCCCTTTTTTGTTGGGAAACTCCTCCCAGTTGGAACTATCCCACTCTTGTAGAGAGAGATCCCACCATTAACACTGAACTTTGCACCCTGAAAGCTTTCGGCAAGGAGCACATGAGCCTCTCGGAGAGTAAAGGGTTGGAAGTCATCAGGTGAGGCATGGTTTAGGAGGAATACTAGGTAAAATATGTGAGTTTAGTGCACAATACCCAGTACAATATGTTATGTTATAAGAATTATTACTTACCCAATTGTGGGAAATATTCATTCTGCTTATCACTATTTTGGAGCAAAAGAAATATTATAAATTATATTGTTTGCAGTGAGGATGTCCCTTCTAATTAAACCACTTAATTGTCTCTTGTAACTTACGAGGACTCTGAGGGATCCATGGATAGCCTGAGGCAGTTTGACTTCATCTGCTCTGTTGTCCAAAGGAATCGAAAGACAATATCCGGAGAGTCTAAAGAGTCCATGACCACCAAAACAACATGACAGACGGAGTAGAGAAAGATAGCCATCTGCAGAGACTACATAGAATAGGACACAACCACTGTTATACAGAGGTGGTCTGTTTATACAGTGGAACCTGTATGTAGTGGTCACCCTTGAGACACAACCAGTTGGCTGTTATACAGAGGTGGTCTGCTTATACAAGTGGAACCTGTATATAGTGGTCACCCTTGAGACAAAACCAGTTGGGAACCTGTATATAGTGGTCACCCTTGGGACACAACCAGTTGGGAACCTGTATATAGTGGTCACCAGACACAGCCCTTCTAGAGACAGTAAGTTCCATTCTGTTCTGTACATACCATGATTTCAAGGTAGGCCTCAGCAGATATTCCTGAAGGAATACTACCCTCATTCTGACTAATCTGCTCCAACAGAGTCTCACTCAAGACAGGCTGAGTGTCAAGCAATATCACCCTCTCTGCAGTCACTACCATCTCCACTCCTGAGGTCTGATATCCACCATTCTCGTACACCTCTTTGCTCTGTGTCCTGAACATAAACGGCCTACATGGACATGGACAGGGTAAAGATGGTCACATGAGGCAGTGATCTTGTACTTTGTGGCTCCAGTTCTTGTTCCTGCGAGTAATGACATTACAGTGCTCTTCCCGACACCTTGCTTGCCAACAACACCCACCACAAGGAAGTCACTCTGTTCCAGCATGAACTGCAATACAAGTGACAACTAACAAGTTCTGTATCACCACACCACCCCTCTCCTAATACACCACTACTTCACCCATTCCCTAATACACCACCACACCACCCCTCTCCTAATACACCACTACTTCACCCATTCCCTAATACACCACCACACCACCCCTCTCCTAATACACCACTACTTCACCCATTCCCTAATACACCACCACACCATCCCTCCCCTAATACACCAACACACCACACCATCCCTAATACACCACCACACCACCCCTCCCCTAATACACCACACCACCCCTCCCCTAATACACCACTACTTCACCCATTCCCTAATACACCACCACACCACCCCTCCCCTAATACACCACCACTTCACCCCTCCACCACACCACCTCTCCCCTCCACTGTCTCTCCTGCACTTCTCTACAAGCACTCTCCATGCAATCATCAAGTCCTTCATCACACAATGACTCACATCCATCCCCTTGTCATCCCAGTGAAGGTTCCGATCTATCATTTTGATAGAATGTGTCATCTCATTAGTTGGTGGAAACAAGGAATGATCAGCTGACATCCGTGAATGACCACCAGCAGTCTCGCCCCTTACTCCACTCCTCATTCCCGGCTGAAGGGGTGTGTAATTACTGGGATTGGAACTAGTGTTGTCCTGTCTCCGTTGATTACGACCTTTCCCTTCATCTCGATGCTTGATGCCTGACTGATGATGAAGACTACCCGATGAAGAAGGCAGAGAATCTCCTCCATGACTTGGGAACATCCCAGTAGACATCACTGGATGTATTTGAGGTGAATTAGGTAGATGAACACTAGATGATTCCCGTTGCATTATGGAGACAGCTCCAGGGCTTGGTAGCATGGTGGAAGGGTCTTGGTGTTTCTCCTGCCTTGCTAAGATGATGGGAGGCTTTGCCATCATACCACTTCCTTCTCTGTTCATGTACTCAGCCTGAGAACACAATGGCAAAGATACATGACAGTCGAGGGCGGTGCAGTCTACCCCCACCAACACATGGTTGCTAAGGAACTATATCTTCACAACAGTTTGTGCTATACATTTACAACAAATTCTATCTATAGAGTACTATTATAGCATTACATATAGTAAAGATGAACTATTTATGTAGCTGCTACAAGCATTCTAACTAATACTCATTATTCTCACCCACCAAAAGAGCTACCCGGTTTATTTTCACACCAGACTTCTTTCGTTCAATTTTGATTTTACTTTTCTATTTATGCATACCCTACTGGAAATTACAGAGTACCTTACCTGATGCTATATAGCGGCATGCAAAAAAAACTGGCCCATTCTAATACCTGGTTCCTGAGAAGCAAGAATGTGGCTAGGATCCAACCATACCATCACTTTTTATTTGATTTCATGCCCACTTCAGGTATAGCGTCTCATTACAAGAAATTAAAACTGAGCATAATATATCTCTGATGCAGTACTATTCATAAACACTCAGTGTCGCAGTGGTGTAGCTAGAGTACGGCTAAGTGTGGCACTCACCACACCAAAGCAGCTATAGAGCTACAGCCTCCTACACGTGCAAAGATTTATACAATGTTGGGTGGAGCTACTAATGAACCTGAACTAGCTATTGTGGGTTCACAGCCACACCAATTCCAAGAGGCTAGCTATGCCACTGTCAGTGTGTTACCATGTAGATTGCACCCTTAATTAGATCTTTCTTACAGGAGTTTTGTGAGGTTTAATAAAAAGGGAGATTTATAGGAGTTTTTAACCCCACCCACCATGTCCATGAACGTACCCTTCCTCTGCCACCCCTCACTCGCTGGTCCCGCCCATCTCTGTCCTTCGACCTTCGATCACCACGCCCACTATTCCTGCCTCCGCTGGTATATCTCTGTCCACCTCCCCCAGCTCCTCTGGTATCACCACCACCCCCAGAACTCGATCTGTAAGCACCAGCAGAGTGCTTACCATCATCCATTTACTAAGAGCCAAAAAAAACAACAACACAAAATAAGAATAAACATACTAGTTAACTACATACCCTGCTAGCTAGCTGTATAGAGCTAGTTATCTATCATAGTTAGCTACCAGCTGACATATTTTCAGCGATCACTCACAAGATAAATTGGTTCTTTCCTTTAGATTGTAATCTAGGAGATCTAGCTATGGCCCGGCTTAACCAAACCAAGCCGATTAGAGGCTTCACTCCAAGACTAACAGCGTACAGACTACACAGAATTGGTTTTGGGGAAGGGGAGCTAAGATCGAGCTAGAGCTAGAGGAATGCTAATGACCACACCTACAAAATTTGGTTAGTGCGCATGCCCACTAAACCCGCTTTCTTTGGAGAAGATGGCGAAGGATCAGGGCGATAACTCACTTTACCCCATAGCGGTGCTTATTGATGAACTAAGAAACGATGACGTGAACGTAAGTTAAGAGCTTAATGTTTCCTTAAGGCTTTAAGAAGTGTACGTTGTGTTGGTGAGTGATTAAAGTAGCTATGAGGTTGAAAGTGCCTTCAGGCAGCTCTCTTGGGTCTGTATAATTAACTTATTATTCATTTTGTACTATTTCAGCTCCGTCTTAACTCCATCAAGAAGCTCTCAACCATTGCTTTGGCTCTGGGAGATGAGAGGACTCGAAGTGAACTGTTACCTTTTTTAACAGGTCAGTTTCTCACTCAATGTTTTAGTTACTCAGTCATTCACTCAGACACTCTGGGTCACTCACTCACTCTCTGAGTCAGTCACTCATTCTCTGGGTCACTCACTCACTCTCTGAGTCAATCACTCACTCTTTGGGTCACTCAAGGTCACTGACTCACTCTCTGAGTCAATCACTCACTCTTTGGGTCACTCAAGGTCACTGACTCACTCTCTGAGTCAGTCACTCACTCTCTTGGTCACTCACTCACTCTCTGGGTCACTCACTCACTCTCTGAGTCAGTCACTCACTCTCTGAGTCACTCAAGGTCACTCACTCACTCTCTGAGTCACTCAAGGTCACTCACTCACTCTCTGAGTCACTCAAGGTCACTCACTCACTCTCTGGGTCACTCAAGGTCACTCACTCACTCTCTGGGTCACTCAAGGTCACTCACTCACTCTCTGGGTCAGTCACTCACTCTCTGGGTCACTCAAGGTCACTCACTCACTCTCTGAGTCACTCAAGGTCACTCACTCACTCTCTGGGTCACTCAAGGTCACTCAAGGTCACTCACTCACTCTCTGGGTCACTCAAGGTCACTCACTCACTCTCTGAGTCAGTCACTCACTCTCTGAGTCACTCAAGGTCACTCACTCACTCTCTGGGTCGCTCAAGGTCACTCACTCACTCTCTGGGTCAGTCACTCACTCTCTGTGTCACTCTCTCTAGCCATACTTCAATGTGCCGGGTCTCTACTAGTTCCTCTAGGCACTAGTATCTGCCTGTATGCATGTGAACCAGGTGGAATACTTTATCCTCAGATACACTTGATGATGACGATGAGGTACTGTGGGCATTGGCTGAACAGCTAGGAGACAAGGACTTTGTCATCTTTGTGGGTGGACCTGAGTACTCCCAAACTTTACTAGTAAGATTCTTCGTGTAGAGTAACCTTTGTCCAGACCTAGAAGCTTCTTGCTTCGGAACCAACACCTTTTCCTCAGGTGCCACACCTCTTTGGTTTTTCCCTTTCAAATAGGGACCATAGTTAAACATATTCATGACCAGACAAAATGAACAAAAGGTAGAATAATTTTTTTTTTAGCCTCCCCTGGAGAGTCTGGCAACAGTAGAGGAGACAGTGGTCAGGGATAAAGCCGTGGATTCTCTCCGCTCTGTGGCCGAGCATCACACCACAGAACATATGGAAGAATACTTTGTACCCATGATAAAGAGATTGGCCAGTGGTATGTCAAGATATGTGGAGGTAGTAATTTTTGTGGGACAGAAATTTCACTGTGTAATAAAGGTACCCCTGTTACTATAGGTACCCCATTATTGGTGATGTACCCCTGTTACTATAGGTACCCCATTATTGATGTAATGGAGGTACCCTGTCATTGGTAATGTAATAGAGGTACCCTGTTATTGGTGATGTAACAGAAGTATCCTGTTATTGGTGATGTAATAGGTGTACCCTGTTATTGGTGATGTAAAAGGGATACCTGTTATCGGTGATGTAATGGAGGTACCCTGTTATTGGTGATGTAATGGGTGTACCCTGTTATTAGTGATGTAAAAGGGGTACCCTGTTATCGGTGATGTAATGGAGGTACCCTGTTATTGGTGATGTAACAGAAGTATCCTGTTATTGGTGATGTAGTAAAGGTGGTGACTTGCCTGTATTGTTTACCATGCTGTTAATAAGTTGAAGCCAGTGTCTGCTGTATAGGTTAATTTTCACCTAGTAATGTGTAGCACTCACATTTCAGCACTGAGGACAGAAATATAATATGACCGACTCATTCCCTTCTGGTGATTCCACCCAGCATTATAATATTAAAATGTTTGTATAATAGGAGAGTGGTTCACATCAAGAACCTCTGCTTGTGGTCTCTTCTCAGTAGCTTACTCCAAATCCACTGATTCCACCAAATTAGAATTGAGGCAGCTGTACAAGACACTCTGTTCAGACGACACTCCCATGGTACGGAGAGCAGCTGCATCAAAGTTAGGGGTATGTGCCATCTTACCAAGTCATTGAGTGTGTTGGTGAGCATAGAATATGTTATTTGCAGGAGTTTGCAAAGGCTATGGATGCAGAGAGCATAAAGGCAGATCTGATACAACTCTTCCACAATTTAGCAAATGATGAGCAGGTAAAACATGTTTCCATGTGTGGTAGCATCTACTCCAAAAGGTGGTCTTTAGGTAGGAACATTAGCTAGTGGTGGTCACTACCTGAAGGTAGAGGTGTGTGATTGACCAAAACAACAACAAAAAACAAAGCAAACAAACAAACAAAAAACAATCATTTATCCCAATTTTTAGTGTGTACTATTGCTTCCATAGATCAGTGCTTGTTGCTATCCAGAATTATATCCTTAGCAACAGTAATTGTGTGGGTGGAGGGTCTTAAAATTTCCGCCACCAAAGGGTTGATCACATGACTCACATTACTAGTGGTTGTCACCACTTAAAGGTACTCCTACTCAAGAGGTTAGTCTTTAGTACTCACCTTGTCAAGGCCTCTATAGAGGATGGAAATGGGTAGTTAAATCAGAGGCCCACCATAACAATGAGTACATTCTATAATGAGTGTGATATCCTTTACCTCTTGGCTGATATTTTACACCTAGTCTAGCAGAGTGTTTAGGAGCAAAGACCCTTTACCTATTGGCTGTTATATTGATGTACACCTAGTCTAACAGTGACCACCAAACCTAATAAAATATTGAAGTGGTATACCGTATAGCGGAAATTTTCGAGAGGAAACATTTTAGTGGTTTTTGTGGGAAAAAATTTGTTTATTTACAGCTCAGTGCCGTCTCAATTAAACCATAAAATTAAAAGTTTGTGGGTAAAACATTTGTGGTTTTATTCTAACCACAAAGATATTTCCCCTCAAAAATTTCCCACTATACGGTATGTCTAACAATGGGAGAGTATGGATGTCCTATATTTAATATAAAAACAGCTGATATTAATAGTCTTGTACTTTCACAATGTCCTATCTTCAGGACTCTGTCCGACTACTGGCAGTGGAGGCCTGTGCTGCCATAGCTAATATCCTTCCTAAAGCAGACGTAGAGACCCTTGTCATCCCTACTCTTAACAATGCAGCCAAGGATAAGTCATGGAGAGTGCGGTACATGGTGGCCGACAAATTCTGTGAAGTGAGTGCAAGCCTTCAGGTGTTCTCCCTACCTAAGGATATATGAAGAGGAAGGGGGAGGGGTTTCAGAGGGAAATAAATATGGGGTCCATGGTGTCAACTACTCTTGGGTGGACACTGGTATGTGTGTGACATTGAATTCTTATTCATGCCCACCTTCTTTGTCTTCAGTTACAATCTGCAGTTGGGGAACAGTTGACTAAGAATAATTTAGTGCATGCGTTTGCTACCCTCTTGAAAGACCCTGAGGCTGAAGTTCGAGCTGCTGCTTCAAATAGACTTAGAGGTGTGTCTTTTTTGTCCTCATGGGAACCTTCTTTATGTGGTTACACATCTCCCTCCAGAATTTTCAGAGCATTTAGGTGAAGATTATCGTACAGATGCCATCCTCACTCAGATCATGCCATGCGTGCAACAGCTAGCCAATGATGCCAACCAGCATGTGAAGAGTGCCTTGGCCTCTGTCATTATGGGTCTGTCCCCCATTATTGGGAAGGACAAGTAAGTCCATGATGGGTTGGGAGGGTGTGCAGTAACGGGGTGTGGTGGAAGGGTTGGGATGGGTGTGCAATGATGGGTGTGGTGGATGGGTTGAGATGGATGTGCAGTAATTGAGTGTGGTGGAAGGGTTGGGATGGGCTTGCAGTGATTGAGTGTGGTGGAAGGGGTGTGATGGGGTGTGGTGTGTACACTGATAGGGTGGAATGGTTGGGGTGTGTGTGTGTGATGAATCATGTGGTGATGTATGTTTTTCAGTACTATAGAGCATCTATTACCACTGTTCCTGATACAATTGAAGGACGAGGTAAGTAATTTTAAGTAATAGTAAACTAGACAACACGTAGCATGACATGTAACATGACATGTAACATGACATCTCCTGTTTCCTCTCTTCCAGTGTCCTGAAGTACGGCTCAACATCATATCTAGCTTAGAATCAGTCAACAAAGGTAAATAAATACACACATGTATGCTTCAGTCTTGTGACTCTCCCTCCTCCAAACCAGTGATTGGAATCAGCCAGCTCTCCCAGTCCCTCCTTCCCGCTATAGTGGAGTTAGCTGAAGATACGAAGTGGAGAGTCAGATTAGCCATTATAGAATACATGCCACTACTTGCGGAACAACTGGTGAGGAGTTAGTATATAGAACAAGCTGTGGTCACCTCTACACCACTTCCCTTCAACCCATAGAGGGTGGGGATTGCATACTGACAACCCCCCTTTACCTATCACCCCTCCTACTTAGGGTGCAGAAGTGTTTGAGGAGAAGCTGAACACTCTGTGTATGCAGTGGCTGATTGATAACGTCTTTGCAATACGTGACGCTGCCACCATAAACCTCAGGAACTTAGTGGAGAAGTTTGGCTCTGAATGGGCTAGAGTAAGAACTAATCAAATACCCCCACAGAAGTAATTGGGGGGGGGGGGGGGGGGGGGGGGGGCTATACTAGGAAGTTACTAGTTCTGGTATTTTCAAACACCTCACCACCATAGACTAAACAGGAATACAAATTAGCCATTGGCTACAGTTGGACAAGCACAATTAGCCAAAATGGCTATAATCCTACTTTACCAATGGCTAAAATGGCTAAAGGAAAATTAATAAATTAGCCGTTTTGGCTACTATTTTTATTTCCTGTCGGAACCCCTGAATACCTGGGAACCCCTGCTAATTAATAACACACACACGTCAGGAACCCCTGAATACCTTCACACACGTCAGGAACCCCTGCATACCTTCACACACACACGTCAGGAACCCCTGAATACCTTCACACACACACGTCAGGAACCCCTGCATACCTTCACACACACGTCAGGAACCCCTGCATACCTTCACACACACGTCAGGAACCCCTGAATACCTTCACACACACACGTCAGGAACCCCTGAATACCTTCACACACATCAGGAACCCCTGCATACCTTCACACACACGTCAGGAACCCCTGCATACCTTCACACACACATGTCAGGAACCTCTGCATACCTTCACACACACATGTCAGGAACCCCTGCATACCTTCACACACACGTCAGGAACCTCTGCATACCTTCACACACACATGTCAGGAACCCCTGCATACCTTCACACACACGTCAGGAACCCCTGCATACCTTAGTAAATCACACACACACACCAGGAACCCCTGCATACCTTAATAAATCACACACACACACACACACACACACACACACACACACACACACACACACACACACACACACACACACACACACACACACACACAGTTATAGGACAAATTTTGGACATTGTTAAAATTATATTTTTGGAATTATTTTTGGCATCTGAAAATATTTTACTTCCACAATTTATCGAATTTCAGCTAATTCTCTTCTGTCTGTAGGTTGCAATACTGCCCAAGGTGCTGGCCATGTCTAAAGACCCCAACTATCTCCATCGCATGACCACGCTGTTTGCAGTGAATGTGCTAGTGGAGGTGTGTTCTGATGATGTCATCAAGAACATCATGCTCCCCGTAGTCCTGGAGCTGGCAAAGGACCCTGTACCCAATGTCAGGTTCAATGTAGCAAAATCCATAACAAAACTTGGCCCAAAGATGATGGAAACGTGAGCAGATGTTTCTCTTAATTTACTCAATACTTTATCAGACTAGCTTAAAATACAATAGCTGTAACCTAACCTCTGAGATAAGGACAGCCTCCCTATGCAGGACAGTAGACCTGATCCCAATGTGTCCTTTATTCAGAGGGTCAGAGGGTAACACACCTACTACTGTATAATATTCTCATCTTTTAGTGTTCGTGAGAAAGACATGATGCCCATTCTTAAATCCTTGACGGAAGATGATGATGCAGACGTACGCTACTTCTCAGACGAAGCACTCACTTTTATCTCAGACTTGAAATGACCCATCACTTTAATTATATTCTACACACATATACATTTTAATTAACATGATGTTTACAGACCTAGTAGCTGTTGTTTGTTTAAATTGTTGTTATTTATGCAAAATACTACCTTAGAACTTTTTTTCTTTAAATTTTTCCTTCATTCAGCTACTGTGATGTTTGTATACAAGTTTGGGGTGGTACAGAACAGGCTCTATCACACATACATTAGGGTGATTTCACAAGAGGGAGAGAAGGCTTTACAATACCTTTGAGCCAGAAATGAAGTGACATTAAAAATTGTACATTTTTGAGGTCCAGCCTCAAATTGTGTAGATAATGCTTCTTTAGGTTGATATGCTGATCTTAGTTCTTCTCGCTGTCAAGGTGAATGACATCTCCCTTTCCCATGTCTTTCCTTCCCATGTCCTTCCTCAACTGTTCCAAGTTGGTCTCCATCTTGGCCTCCAACTCTGCCTCCTAAATAATGCACACCATGACATGATGCAACAGAAGGAAGGGGATACACTCACCTTAGTATCTTTGAGTTGCTGGATTGCAGGAAAATAGTCCCTTTTAAATTTATAAAGAGTATCCCTGTTAAATGATCACCTACCCACTGTTCACCCTGATAGGTTATACCTGTTACATGATCACCTACCCACTGTTTACCCCGATAGGTGTGTTATCCCTGTTATAATCACCTACCCACTGTTCACCCTGATAGGTGTGTTATCCCTGTTACATGATCACCTACCCACTGTTCACCCTGATAGGTGTTATCCCTGTTATAATCACCTACCCACTGTTCACCCTAATAGGTGTGTTATTCCTGAATCACTGTTCACTCTCCTGATAGTAACTATTGTAACTAAAACGGAGTGCCTATGAAAATAACCATAACTAGAACTAAAAGTCACTCAGACACTTGGAAATAACTAGAACTAAAAATCATCACTCAAGTATCTTTAGTCTTTGGTAATGGTCACCACCTCAAAGGACTGCTACAAAAAGTCTTTGTAGCCTTTTGAGGTTATGACCATTACCCAATTGTAATTAGCTCTGCCCCCTTGTTTTGTGTGTACGTGAGGACAAAGAGAAACAAAAAGAAAAGGCAAAGCTTAGAGCCTCTAAAGCTAGTATCCATGGGTCTACAAGAAGTCAAAAGACTGTAGGGAAAGTGCTTCAACAGAAATATGACAAAGAAAGCCGCAAGTATCATGAGATTACATGTAAAATGGCCATTTTTGTCGAAGTTGCAATGTGCCAAATTCATTAGTAGAAAATGAAGAATTTCGATTCCTTGTTGAGGTTCTGGATCCTCGATACCATAGTACCAGGCTGAGCACGAATTGGCAAAGAAATTGATCAAGTACTGGTGGATATGAAAGGTAAAATCCAAGAATTTCTCTCTTATGCCCCAAAAATTAGTGTATGTGCTGATATATGGACTAAAAAAGGATGACATCGTCATACCTTGGGATTACAGGCCATTTCTTCTGCAGACATGACTATAAAAAGCTCACTGTGACACTAGCAGTCCGTATTTTGGCATATCCTCATACGGCAGAGCATGTCAGATCCACTTTGGATGAAGTGCTAAACGAGTGGGACATTCCCTTAACAAAGATCATGGCGGTCATTACTGATAATGGAAGCAATGTGGTTAAAGCAGACAGTGGTTGCTAGTGATGAAGAGGAAGAAAAGACACTGGTGAGGAGGAAATTACAGAAGAGGATGGTGACTTTATGCAGAAGGAACTTGATCATGAAGTGACAGTTGTGTTTTATTGTAAGCGTCTTAGTTGTTTCTCCCATACTCTCCAATCGGTAATGCTGAAATTCAATGAACATTCCTGAAGAAAGTCCATGCCCTGGTCAGTAAAGTCAACAAATCGTCCAAAGAAACTGAAGCACTGATTTCACTGTGTCACAAGAGGCTTGTCAGAGGCTGCCCGACAAGGTAGAGCTCATCGTACCTCATGCTGGAGCGTCTTCTTGAGGTAAAAAATCCTCTGACTACAGTGCTTGATGATCTTGGTTGGGACAACTTAGCACACAGTGAATGGAGACTACTAGAGTGGCCATTTGCTGTGTATACATCTTTTGATTAGTGCTGAAGAGTATACAACAATTTCATCTGTTCTCCCAATCTTGATGGAGATCAACCTCCATCTTGAAGATATGAAGAAGCTTACAGAATTAGCAGAAATATCATGTCTACTTCAGCCAGAACTTAAAAGGAGGTTTCGAAAATGCACAGACCCAGGTGATGAGTCTTATGAAGCCTTATATATAGCATCCACGTTGTTGGATCCCAGGTACAAGTCTTTGTTGAATCCTGTACAACTGAATTCAGCCAAGCAGGAGGTGCTCAAGCTCTTGAATTGTGATTCAAGTAATTCCAGCTCAGTTCACTCTGCCTCCTCGTCAAGTTGTCAGGAATTGGAGGAGCCACCACCTAAAAAGAAGTCTTGGTTCTCTCACCTTTCAAAAGTGTTAGAAGAGAAAGTTAAGGAAAGTTTACAGAGAGCCTCCAAGCGACCTCATGGTGGACTTGATGAACTAGAACAGTACTTAGAGAAAGTCCAAACATATCCTGATGATGTGGAGTCTTTGCAGTTCTGGGCTGAGCACCGAGAGATGTACCCTGCTCTCTCATCAGTAGCTGTTGATATTCTAAGTACATCTGCTCCTGTCGAGGGTGTTTTTTCTACAGCAGGGAATGCCACTACAGGTAAACGAAACCGCCTCTCAGACAAGAACCTTGAACGTGTGAGATCATCATCAGAAAGAATAAAGACTACCTCTATTGCTAAAAAAATAAATTGTTCACTTAAACCAATATCCTTCCTTTATGTAAAACAAAAAGATCTTAACCTCTTACTAAAACTAAATTAACCTCAAACTAAAGGGGTTAAACTATTTTTAGTTACCTATATTAACCAAAACTATAATAGAACTTTTTCTCTCCTAACCAAAACCAACTAAAATGCTAGCCAAAATTAAAACTATTCCGACATCACTAACTAAAACAACACTAATAGTAACACACCTTATATAGTCCTCCCTGGAAGCTCCTACTAAAGTAATGAACTCTTTAACCCCTGATCCTATCATTGAGGACACGCCCACACACTGATAACAAGGTGAAAGTGTAATTACATCACATGAGCAAGACATCTACTCACTTTCATGTTCTTATAGAATTCTTCTAAAACCAAACTCATTGATCGGGCCAGACTTGAAGAATATGTTGTTTCCTGAAATCAATGATAGTCCCGGTATGATCACATGATCATAACACATATCCCGGCATGATCATAACACATATCCCGGCATGATCACATGATCATAACACTTCACAGATCATTGATGTACCTCTTCCAAGGCTTCATGAAAAATTTCAAAGTCACTCATCCATTCAGTTGCAAAGGTGTGGTCAACCACATCTGTCTTGTTCAGGACCACAATAAAGGGAAGATTGAACTTCAATAGAATACTGAAGAAGTAAGACATTCATGTCACTCTCACTAATAAACCCTAGGATAGACTCTCTCTAATGAGTATGGCACAGCATGTCACTACTAAACCCCAGAATAGTCTCCTCTAATGAGTATGGCACAGCATGTCACTACTAAACCCCAGGATAGTCTCCCTCTAATGAGTCATTACATGTATGGCACAGCATGTCACTACTAAACCCCAGGATAGTCTCCCTCTAATGAGTCATTACATGTATGGCACAGCATGTCACTACTAAACCCCAGGATAGTCTCCCTCTAATGAGTCATTACATGTATGGCACAGCATGTCATTACTAAACCCCAGGATAGTCTCCCTTTAATGAGTCATTACGTGTATGGCAAAGTACCTGCATGCATAGAGCATGTTGGACATGAATGTGACTGGTTTAACACAACGCACAGTGTCCATGACATACACAATCACAGTTGGGAAGGTAGAAGCCTGGAGTGAAGGAGGGAGGGAGTGTGAGGGAGGAACCCAATAATGCTGACATCAACAATCATTATGGTTCTGATGTCTTACTAAAGTTTCAGCGATAATGGTGCCTGAAGCTGACCATGTGAAGACTTCAATTTGTCCAGGAGTATCCAATATGACATACCTATTACATGTGGAGAGAGGTGAGTGCTGTTACATGTGAGGAGAGGTGAGTGCTGTTACATGTGAGGAGAGGTGGATGCTGATACATGCGAGGGAGAGGTGAGTGCTGTTACATGTGAGGGGTGTGTGTGTGCTGTTACAAGTGAGAGAGAGGTGAGTGAAGAAGAACCATTATTAGGCTAATGAAAAATGACCATGGTTACAGTGATGTCACAGTAAGTGTCTATATATACTCAATATCACTGACTCACTTGCACTCTGGAGATCTCTTCTCTACAAAGTTCATGACTTGATCAAAACGTGTAGTGAAGAGGTTTAGGGAGGTAACAATGGCCCCATTAGGTCCTAAATCATACTGCTTCATCACTTCCTTGTACTTCACAGTGTCCCTAATATCTACAAGATAAAAACCCGATACCAGTCAGTCCCAACCTTCCTCATAGCCTCAGTTTTCCTCACCGATATTGATAGGGAAAGGGACTGTGAACACAGCAGGATCCAGATTGATTACATAAGGTGGCATCTTGTTAGCATGTAAGTGAGCATTGATCCTCTGTAAAACAAAACCACAGTGAGTGAGGAGGCACTATAACCAGATAGGTGGATTAGAATAGTTAGATTAGAACCCAGATAAGTGGATCTATATGTCAGAGAGATGGATTAGAGCCCAGGTAGGTGGGTTAGATAGGCTCTTTCTCCATGTAACAGTGAGATTACATCGTCAATTGTGTACTATTGTTATTGTATTAGCCCTAGCCCTACTCCTAGCCCATAGCAATAGTACAATTGACAATGATGTAATCTGAATAATCTGTTACATGGAGAAGGAGCCGTCAGATAGCCGTAGGCCTATAATTAATCCAGATACCATAACCTCGCTAGCTACTACCTGTATAAAGGTTGTCTTCCCTGAACCAGCCATGCCAAGAACAATGATGCAGGTTGGCTTCTCTTCCAGCGTTAGAGAAGCCAGGGCACACTGGCTTGGAGAAGATTGAGCTTCAGCCATTATAATACTCGATTCAGCCACGTGTGTAGAGGTGTGGCCTTGCTGGAGAAGGCGTGGCCTGCTAGCTAGCTAATTGCGTTATAATTAGCTACACTGCTAACCTGGAAGAGTTAAAACTAAAAAGACATGTTTGCAACAGCTCTTATCTCTTTTTATGTCTTCTTGTTGACCTCTAACCCCTGGACTGTCAATGCTGATACGACGCCGCTACGAGTTGGAGAAGATTTGGAGTTTGTGTTGGCGGAGAAACAAGTAAACTTCGTTTACAACTTCAACAGGACTGCTGATGGCAAGGTAAGTAACATGCCTGCTGTGTTGTGTGCAAGCAGAGTTCTAGTAGCACCAAACTAGCTACCCGTTAAAAATCCACAATCTTCGTCCTGAAGGACCCCCAGACTTTAACTAGGTCCTCCCATCTTTCTGTGTTTGCTAACAAACTTTGAACAGAGACTGCAACATTTCTGCAGAGTCCAGCTCTAAGGCTGGTGATTTCCAGTAACAATGCCTCCACCAGTCATCCTCTACTGGTCACAGTACTACAGACAAAGGGAGTTAGTTCCTGGACTGTCCCTTATATAGAGAGCGGGTAAGAGAGTAGTAACATGCAACCAATGAGACTCACTGAGAGGTCACTTCAGAGGTCCCAGGCATTGAATATCATAAATATCTCTAGGAGTGACCTTTTAATTCAGACTTCTGTACACAAGTAACCAGCACCTTCTGTTCCTAACCTCTGAAATGACCCCACCCCCAGAAAACAGGACAAAGGACACCCCCTGTAAAACTAGGACATAATGAAAGATACCAGTCTCTGTTATCTTCTATGTAGCAATACGGTACTGAAAATACATAACTTCATGTTGTGTGCACAACAGGTGTAGTTCTGGTTTTATATCGTCCCCCTACATGATCAAATACAATATTACCTCTGAATCAAAGAAACCTCTTGTTCTAATGTGTCCTTATGGAGTGGTATAAAGCTTAGTTTATTCCTATGACATTTATTTTTTTCTAGTTATACTTTCTTGTCTGTTGAGAGAACTCTCTGCCCTCTTCTCAATACTGACCCTGATAATCCTGATGGGCCGTTACAGGTGACGGTTGAAGTCTCCACTTCCAGCCCCTCCCCTATACACCTTACTCTCAGTTCTGCCTTCATCCAGGACTTCTACCATAGGTCAGCTTCCCTCCTTTCTTCTTCTTCTCTCCTCTCCTCCCCTCCCCTCTCCTCTCCTCTCCTCCCCTCCCCTCTCCTCTCCTCCCCTCCCCTCTCCTCTCCTCCCCTCTCCTCTCCTCCCCTCTCCTCCCCTCCCCTCCCCTCTCCTCTCCTCCCCTCCCCTCTCCTCTCCTCTCCTCTCTTCTCCTCTCCCCTCTCTTCCTATCTTCCCTCTCCTCCCCCTAAGTTTGACACAGTTTATATTACATTAGGTTAAATAGTGTTGCTTCAGTCACAGCCACTCCCTCAAGTCCTGCCGTAAGATTCTAGAAGTGTATTCTTTGCTCTGTGTGTGATCAACATGTCCATACATATTGCAGTACATCATGTTCCAACATCCTCCTGAACATTCACAGGTCAGAGTTCGTTTTTCCTCTATGGATGACACGAGCACAGTATGTGCCATTGCTTCTATACAGAAGAGCTTTGTGAGTGCATGACCCTTTACTAGTATATTCTCAAGCATTAGCTTATTTAACCCTCAGTGTCCTGTAGTGGAATTACTGGATAACCCTGACCACAGAGGTACCTTTCAGACTATGCACTCACAAGCAGCCATCAATGTTGAGGTATGAATTGGAATTGTTAGTAGATTGTTCGCAAAACAGCTGTGTTCTCTAAAAGAGCTTGCATCTAATTTCTGTTTGCATTGTTTTACATAATTTGCATTGTTTACTGTTGCATTGTTTACTGTTACATGGTTACATGCAATAATAAACTGAATGTATTAACTATGTATCTTGAGCAAACCTGTTGGTGCATTTAGTGGAGGGAGGACCTAGGTGTGGGTGTAGTTAGTGGAGGGAGGACCTGGTGTGTGGGTACGCATTATTTCTGTGTGTTGATGTTTACTACAGGTAGGGTATGGCAGAGGGCTTATAGATGATCCTCAGTTCTACATTGTTGTCACAGTGTTCCCTAGCGACCATGCATGCATTTCTATGGGTGTGGCCACCACTCGACTCATTGCTCTAGAAACTGTAGATAATTTTAATCCTGACTTCTTCAACAAAACACTGGCCAAGAATGTTAATATCACAGTAGAACCGACATTGCCTGGTAAGTTCACGGCACTAAATCTGATAGATTGTGTATATTATAGATTAATGATTAACTCCTTGTAGACTGGGGTTATGGTGTCGGAATATTTGTTCCTACTGTTGTCTTCTTCATCTTCTACTTCATTGCACTTGGATGGATCCTATTTGCAGATTGGATTAGGTAGAAATACAATAAATCATACACAGTAAATTACACAGTAAGCCACATAGTATATCACACAGTAAACCACCTAGTAAATCACCCAGAAAACTACTTAATAAATCACCCTAGTAAATCATCCAGTAAACTACTTACTTAGTAAACCCTGCAGTAATCTCTGTTTTCTTATAGACATAGTAACCATCCATTGGAACAGCTACTCTATGATAGAGCATTACAACTTGATAAATATTATGCTGCTACCGACTTGCAGTTTCAAAATGAACTCAGACTTGCTGAAGGTATTAAGTCTGAGACCAATCCTAATCCAAAAGCAGAATTAACCCTTTCTGCTTTGCCAGCTGCACAGCAATTGCCGACTACTATTCCTACTCCTCAAGCTTCTGTTCGACTTGACCGCAATGGATTTTCAGATTATGAAGAGGTGGATCATGTTCCCCATACAGATCAAGACTCTGGCCACGTCCAACTCACCTTGCCCGACAGTATAGACCATGCTGGACACAACTCTGGTTCTAGAGAATCTTTAAGGAGCTCTCGTGAAGATAAGCCAAGAAGACCGAGCATGCTCAGTGTACTGTTTGGACGTCAGTACAGTAGGACTGTCAGTCAAGGTAATTCATCTCTCTCTCCCTCCCTCCCTCTCTCCCGCCTTGATTTCTTCTTTCTACTGCAGCGACAACTCCTTCCCCTCACTATCCTGAATATCTTCACGCTCCTCCAATCCCTTCACATCGTCCTAGAAACAAGAGCATGAGCATGTCAGAGTCCCAACAAGATCCCACCAGTCAAGGTATTCATCTCTCTCCCCCTCCCTCACTCTTGATTTCTTCTTTCTTCTGCAGTGACTACTCCTTCCCCTCACCATCCCGAAGATCTCCAGACCTTTCCGCAACGTCCCAGAAACAAGAGCAAGTCAGAGTCCCAACAAGACCCCACCTTCTCCTCAAATCACCGTGGGAACACCATTCATAGTGCCACCGTCACCCCAGCAACCAATCAGGTCATTCGTAGCATCAGTTTGGGAATTCCATCAAAATCGACCTCTCGCCCTCGCCTCAATCCTTCCATCAGCCTGACAAGTCCAGTGGTCGATCAGGTTTGTTTGTGGAACCTAGGGGTGAAGCCGGAGGGAAGGAGGGGCAGTCATGAGTCAAGGAACCAGCAAGGAGTAGACTCACCTGATGGGCTGGGTGAGAATGATGTCTTTAGTCAACAAGCAAGTATGGAGTTAAGGGTCAGAGGACAGGGTGTCAGAGGACAGAGTGTCAGAGTCGTAGAGCATTCCTCCTATCAGAGTGTGGGTATGGAGGATGTGAAGGAAGAAGGTGAAGAGACTAGGAGAATGGATGATGAAGGGTCAGCTATAGGTGGCGATGGTGAGGTTGAGTTTGAAGATCCTGGATATTTATATGACAAAGAGCCATTTCCTGTATGTTACAGATATTAGATGACCTTTGAGGTCATGTGACTTTCATAGTGCTATAATTCTAGTTTCCAGTCACATGATCACCAAATGCCTTTCTTACAATCATGTGATTTTAGTGTCCAGTCACATGACCACTTGTTATTTTTGCAGGTCAATTTGTGTATGTGTGAATTGCCAGAGTTTGACGAAACCGAGAGAGTTCAGTGTCAATACAACCGCCTCTCCTGGTACCTTGTGGCCGCAATTATATTCTACGCCATTCCAGCCTACCAGCTGGTCATTACCTATCAACAGGTACAACTATTATATTGTGTGTGTGTGTGTGTGAGGTGTGTGTCTGTGGTGAGGTGTGTGTGAGGAATGTGTCTGTGGTAAGGTACCAGTGTGTGTGAGGGGGCAAGGTGCCCGTAATATTAGGGGGGGTGAGGTACTTGTGTTGAGGGGGCAAGGTGCCTATAATATTAAGGGGCGAGGTACCAGTGTGTGTGAGGGGGCAAGGTGCCCGTAATATTAGGGGGGGCGAGGTACCAGTGTGTGTGAGGGGGCAAGGTGCCTATAATACATATTAAGTATTAAGGGTTGAATGAGGACTATCTCTTTCCTCTCTCAGCTATTAACCATCAGTGGGAATGAAGATGTCTGTTATTACAACAGTCTCTGTAGTCACCCATGGAGAATCAGTGAGACACTGACCCTCACTGCCTTCAATAACATCTACAGCAACATCGGCTATCTTGTGCTCGGCTTCCTTTTCATCATCATAGCGTACAGGAGGTACGTCAGCCAACTGTTCCATACATTATGATGTGAGGAAAGGAGTTATAAGGGGATTTATAAAGAATTAAACCCTCTGAATGTGCTTGTCAAGGGGTCTTACATTGAAGAGTCTCACATAGGGGTCTTGCATTGAAGGGAACAGTTGTTTAATCAGGAGAGACTTGAGAAAGAAATTTCCCTCTTAAATTTTCCCAAGACAATTCTTATGTCTGTAGTGAAGAAGGAGTGAGGTATGGAGTGAGGTGAGGAGGGTGTGGAGTGAGGTGAGGAGTGAAGAAGGAGTGAGGTATGGAGGGTGTGGAGTGAGGTGTGGAGTGTCTAGAGGTGTGTGGAGTGAGGTGTAGAGTGCGTGTCTATAGAGGTGTGTGGAGGTAGTGTAGATTTCATGTGAGAAGTGTTTGTTCTATTAGACGTCAAGTGTATTATGCTGTGGAGAAAGTGGTGAATAACCCCTTCATAACCAGTAGGAGGGACAGAGTTGGCGTTCCTCAGCACTTCGGCATATACTATGCAATAGGTCAGTAAACTAATACTGTAAACTAATCAAGGATCATCTGTAACAGATTTCCTGTGACAGATAATCTCCTGACATATATAGATAACACCCTGTTATAGATAACTCCTGACCATAACCCCCTGTAATCTAGAATAAATGCTGCTAAAGTGTCGACCTCTCGTTGTAGGTCTGTCATTGATGGCAGAGGGACTCATGAGTGTGGCTTACCACATCTGTCCTGGCAAGACAAACTACCAATTTGATACAACGTTCATGTTTGTCCTGGTTGGATTAGGAATCTTCAAACTTCTCGAGAGTCGTAACCCTGACTTGCACCCAAAACTCCACCAACTGCTGGTGGTCCTCGGAGCTATCATTATTATGGTAGTTGTGGGTGTGGTGAGTATGTCACATGACTCTCACCTGACTATCTATTATAGTAGTGTTGTGTGATTACAGCTCTATGCATCCAGTCCTTGGTTCTATCCAATATTTGCTATCGCGCATGTCATAGGGACATTTTTTGTGACGGTAAAGACATACTACAGATGGCAAGTCCATGTTTTTGACCGTCAGTGTCTGAAGAAGTTCTTCAATCATCTTATTTCAAAGCCTTACTGGCCTCCAAAGCAAAAGGTGCAGTGGAGCCCCACCCCCTTCAGAAAGAGCGGGGGGAATTACAAATATGATTATTTTTATTAGCCAAAGTTCATTTGTGCAGTTGTCTCCAACCTCATCAACTGGATATTGTGAGTTATAGTAATGACCTGTAGGTATAAGTGTCCTGTAACTGTTCTCTTGTCCTGTAGTGTTGACCTGTATGTTCAAGTGTCCTGTAACTGTTCTCTCTTGTCCTGTAGTGCTGACCTGTATGTTTAAGTGTCCTGTAACTGTTCTCTTGTCCTGTAGTGCTGACCTGTAGGTTTAAGTGTGTCCTGTAACTGTTCTCTCTTGTCCTGTAGTGCTCTATTAGCTGTGGTAGTCAGACCTGTAGATTTTGGCACTTTCTTCCTCTTCGTTTTTCTGGCTAACTTCATCCTATTACTCTTCTATTATGTCATCACCAAATGTTCGTACAAGGAGCGTCCGTCCTTCAGACCATTCGTGTATTTTGTTTCTTCCATAGTTTTCTGGATCTGTGGATTTGTCTTCTATAATCGGGTAATGACTCCACTATCTACTACATGTATATTGTGGGAGGCATACATTTGTCAGATAGGCTTTAAAACACTGCTATTACAGTCTGTGAGCACCCTTGCTGTCTGTAAGCACATCTGTCTGTGAACACCCTTGTCTGTGAGCACCTTTGTCTGTGAGCACCCTTGCCTCTGTGAGCAGGTTTGTCTGTGAGCACCCTTGCTGTCTGTGAGCACCTTTGTCTGTGAGAACCCTTGCTGTCTGTGAGCAGGTCTGTCTGTGAGCACCCTTGCTGTCTGTGAGCACATCTGTCTGTGAACACCCTTGCTGTCCACCCTTGTTGTCTGTGAGCACCCTTGCTGTCCGTGAGCACATCTGTCTGTGAGCACCCTTGCTGTCTGTAAGCACATCTGTCTGTGAGCACCCTTGCCTCTGTGAGCAGGTTTGTCTGTGAGAACCCTTGCTGTCTGTGAGCAGGTCTGTCTGTGAGCACCCTTGCTGTCTGTGAGCAGCCTTGCTGTCTGTGAGCACCTTTGTCTGTGAGCACGTCCGTCTGTGAGCACCCTTGCTTCTGTGAGCTGGTTTGTCTGTGAGCACCCTTGCTGTCCACCCTTGTTGTCTGTGAACACCCTTGTTGTCTGTGAGCACATCTGCACCCTTGCCTCTGTGAGCAGGTTTGTCTGTGAGCACCTTTGTCTGTGAGAACCCTTGCTGTCTGTGAGCAGGTCTGTCTGTGAGCACCCTTGCTGTCTGTGAGCACATCTGTCTGTGAGCACCCTTGCTGTCCACCCTTGTTGTCTGTGAGCACCCTTGCTGTCCGTGAGCACATCTGTCTGTGAGCACCCTTGCTATCTGTAAGCACATCTGTCTGTGAGCACCCTTGCCTCTGTGAGCAGGTTTGTCTGTGAGCACTCTTGCTGTCTGTGAGCACCCTTGCTGTCTGTGAGCACCTTTGTCTGTGAGCACATCTGTCTGTGAGAACCCTTGCTGTCTGTGAGCAGCCTTGCTGTCTGTGAGCACGTCTGTCTTGCTTCTGTGAGCAGGTTTGTCTGTGAGCACGTCTGTCTTGCTTCTGTGAGCAGGTTTGTCTGTGAACACCCTTGTTGTCTGTGAGCACCCTTGTCTGTGAGCAGGACCCTTGCTGTCCACCCTTGCTGTCTGTGAACGCCCTTGTTGTCTGTGAGCACCCTTGTAGTAGTAGATTATATGTTAATATTGTACTAATGGTGTAGTAATGAAGTGTAAGCCTGCAATGACAATAAACCATGTACTGTCTTCTTATTACTCCTCGATATTCTCAAAAACTGTTTATAAAAACCAGCCATTGCAGTGAGACAGACAGAGGTAATGTAATACATAGTTGGGACAGGACAGATGTCCTTTGTATGGAGGTTGTCCTTAATTCAGAGTGTCTTATTATTGGGATATAACTATTTTTTTTTTTATAGGCTGTGACAAACTGGCTGGAATCACCAGCTGTGTCTCGTGATGGTAACAGGGACTGTATGCTGGTGTTCTATGATTCACATGACATGTGGCACTTCATGTCTGCCTTTGCACTCTTTTTTTCCTTTCTCATGTTGATGACACTGGACGATGACACAGAGGGAACACCAAGGACAGAACTGAGGGTTTTCTAGGAACCCTCCACCTGACAAAGCACTTTAGACCTCCACACTCAAAAATGTTGGACTGTCTGTTTTATAACAGGAGATAGTTTAAATATTTATTAATGACCCTTTACCCATCATGACACTGAACTTCAAGACTACAGTATTTCATTCGTGAATTTTAAGAGTGAGCTAACATGTCAAGGACAATGTGTGGCATTTTTACAGCAACAATTATAGATGAGAGGGCAATATAAAATAGCAATATTAAAACTCACACCCTAATCTTCCCCAAATTCTTTAGCTCCTGACCCCTCCATGTAATGAACTGTATCTGTTCAATAAGTTATTGTCATGATGACACCAACTAGCAGTCTTTTTAGATGGGTAATGGCAGAGCATCCACAGCACTGTAACAATCCTTGTAAACAGTCTCATAGTCTTCTGCAGACTGGACCATCACCACACTAGTCGGTCTCTTGGTAAGGGAGGCAGAACCTAGGTCCTTTCTTGAGGGAACATAACAGTATGGTATGCTCTTGTCCTCACAGAAGACTGGGATGTGTGAGATAACATCAATGGGACTCACATCTCCCGCCAGGATGACCACACCCTTCTCGTTTTTTCTTAACCCCTTCACCACCTCTCTCACACCTCGCTTTAATCTTTTGGCCTGCTGAGATTTTTTTATCACTTTAAATAGTTTCTTTGCTAGTTTTTTGCTGGCTAGAGGTTTGGCTATCGAGTTCACAAGAGCTGCTAACTCTTCGTACGAACGAGAATCATCTTTTATCTCCTTTACCTCCTCCTTCGCAGTTACTACCTCATCTTCTCTCTCTTTCTCTTTGTGCTTTCCCATACTAGATGAACTTTGAACTCTCTAGCATGACCACGTGGCCTGCTGGCATGAAGAAGTCTGTTGTGGAGTTGGGATTTCTGGAAGGAGTAGAAGATGCTGAAGAAGCGACTAGTAGTTTATGTCTCCCGAGCAAGGTGGGAGGGAAGCCGGCCTGGTTAGATCTGAAGAGAGTTCCGTCTTCAGAAACGTTAAGTTGCGTGAGCTGTAGGAAACCAATGATCTGTCTCCTCCAGTTCCATGCACCGCTCCATCCACACCTCCAGGCAGACGCGGAGGACCAAGAGACACGCTCTCAGACAGACAAAAAGGACCAGCTGATGCACTCTCAGTCTAAGGCAGACACAGAGGACCACAGGACATTGTTTATCTTCATGTGTAGAGACCCTAATTGTCATTCTTCAGGGAATTCAGTTTCCTTCATGGCACTGAGATGGCAGGATTGTAAAGACAGTTCTGAACCTGAGAATAATAGTTGTGATATAATTTCTCCATTGTGTATTGTTTGTGGTGGGAGGGGCTCCAAGTGGTGTGGAAGCTGTCATCTTGTTAACTACTGCTCAAGAGAGCATCAAATTCATGATTGGAAATCTGGACACAAAAGAATGTGCTCTGAACTTGCTGGAGGAAAACCTTTGGACAGTATTAGGTACAACCCATCAGTAGGTGTGGTCTTGCCGGAACTAGATATTGTAACAGAGCCAGAGCCTGAAATGTGTTGGAAAGCCCAATATGAGAAAAGTGAAGAAGAAAGAATGGAGGAATACCAGAGATACCTGAAGAATGAAGGCAGCACTCTAGGGGGGTCAGAGTTCAACCAAGAGTTGTTGGAGAGAGCAGCTGTAGGGGACACCAAAACAGACAAGATATTCCGTGCTTTCAAGAAGAGAACAGCCATTGAACCTCAACAGGTCAGCTCTTGTGAATTTATCTATAGACATTCCGTTCATGTTTATTACTGCTAGGTCATACGGTACCAGAGAGGGGGTGAGCCGCTCTTGGTGTCATGTGACCGTATACCCAAGGAAACAGACATTCCCAAATGTAAATGTGGTGCTGAGCGGAAGTTTGAACTGCAAGTGAGTTTCGTCCTGTTTTATCCTCCTGTTCTGTGAAAATTTAGAATCATCCTTTAAATAATATTTAAAAAAAGAAAAAAAAATCATTGCCATTATTGTGTGCTTCTAAAGGTGATGCCCCAGATGTTGTATTACTTAGACTCAGCCACTGGACGCAGCATAGATTGGGGGACATTGATCGTCTACACCTGCAGTTCAAACAGCTGCAACCTGGGGACAGGCTATCATAAAGAGTTCCTATGGAAACAAGAAATATAACAATGGACAGTCATTCATTAATGGACATCAGAGGAGTTGAACAAAACTGTGCATTGTATGTAGAATACTATCAATGTTTCTTCCAAAGAAGCTGTGAAAGAATGATTGTAGAGTGGAATCAGGCCACACTTAGATAGGCCTTGACAAAATTTGCTCAGCAAAATTTGAGCAAAATGGGCAGCCAGAAGTCTTCAAGCAAAATGGGCTGTCAATTTACTCAAAAAAAAAAAAGCAAAATGGGGAAAAAACAAGTTCACTTCCTGCTAAATTATTAGAGAGTTCTAAGGCAATTGGCTTCAGACTGGTTCTCTTAGTACAGCCATCTTTGGCTGTGGCAGAAAGAGTTTTCTCAATCTTATAATTCACAGCTCACTAGCAGTCATCTTTGGAGGACTACTTAGAACTCTCTGTTATGTTAAGTTACTATAGACTCGAGAAGAGACAGACAATACAATAGGTTGTGTCCAGTAATGTTGTGAAACCATAGACTTTGCCATGATAAAGGTATCATCACATATCCCTGAGCAGGTCCAATAAAAATGATCGATATCAGAACCAAGACAGGTTCGTGTTAGTAACCACGCATGCGCATATTCTGCACATCTTATTAGGAAAAAATTTATCAATACAGCAGCATAAAATTACAGGGCAGAATGACGTGTGTGGTGAAATTTAAGTAGGAAAAATACAGCAGCATAAAATTACATGTCATCTGGTGTGTGGTGAAGTCAAAATGATATATAGTCACATGACATTAAAGGGGGAGAAAGAAATTAACTGGTCTTTTTTTTTCTTCCTAAAACACTACCAACAGCATAAAATTAAATATCTAGAAATGACATCTGTGTGGTGGATGATGTCACATAAAACAAAGATAATATGGTTGCATATCAGGATAAAGTAAGCTCTCTACATGACAAACTAATAAATAATATATGTATATATCTTCTGTCTCTTTCTTTAAAAAGTACTCGTATGTGACTGTGCACAACAGTCTTTGATTAAATCCAGACACCGATGAACCAGCATCACTGCGCATGGCTGGGACCTGGTAGATTGCTGTGGGCATTGGCAGTGCTGTTGCCATGGTCCATGGTAGTGTTGGATTGAAAGTAATCTTTCAGAGGAGAAAGGAAATGCCTGATGACAGGGACACACCAAGACTTACCCAACAACCTCTGACGGCCACTTCGACCTAGATTGCACACGTCGGTGTAGTGATCCGGGAAACCAAAGAGCCTAAGATTAGAGAGAAAGATTATCATTAGTGCAATAGGAGGAGCAGTATTACTGGAATAGCTGAAGGGGGTAGAAAAATATGCATTGAGAATCTGATCTAAATACTAGTTTCCCCCTTCCCCCTCCCCTTCCTCCTCCCCCTGATTTCTAATCTGCATTACCTTTCCATCTCTGTGCACCAGAGAACATCTCCTTCATTTTGTGCTTTTATCCAGACAGGTAAGATGGAATTCTTGGTCTGTTTTATGGAGTTCATCTTGGTGGTGATGGTCCTCAGCTTATCAAACTGAGCTATACGGTCACAGTTCTTCTCGAGGCATTGCTGGAGAGCCAAACGGTCCCCAGGAAGGGGAACCAGTGGACGGTTCATCCCAGGCAAGTTCCCCCAAAAGTAGCGAGCTCTGTGAGCTGGGGAAATTTCCCTGGCATCTGCAACCACTGGGTTACACTGAAATGGTTAACAATCTTATCAAGTCTCTCACAAATTCCATCTTAACAGAGTAAAGATGTGAGTAGTGACATGTTACTACTTAAAGCTATGCTGAACGACCCCACCATGCAAACTTGGAAGATGTACCTATGCACCACCCACCAGTGGTTACCTATGCACCACCCACAAGGCTGCTCTCCAATGGTAGCCTAATGTACCACCCACCAGACTGCTCCAATGGTTACCTATGCATGTTACGCTGTGTTCTTAATAGTTCCTTGACATATTGGCAGTTATAGTTTTAGGATGGAAACTGTAAACATCTTTACCTGCATAAACCTGCAGATAATACGCTTATCCGACTGCCTCATAGAAACCACGTTTTCGTAGAGCCAAAAGAAAAGCCGGTTTTCCCCCTTCATTGGCCTGAGGTAGGTATAGATGCGGAAGAATTCAAAGAAAAGCCTGCCAGTTCCTCCTAATACACCACACAATAACAAACCCGTCATGTGACAGTGAATGACAGGTCACATGACTCACCATAGATCCCTTTCCTTGCAGGATTAACAATTGAGAGGTCATTACAGGGACTTCCTCCAATGAGAAGGTCAAAAGGTCCCAATTCTCTGATCTGTAGATAAAACCATGATAGAATGTTCAGGGTTAATTTCCAGTTTCTAAAGTTGCTCTTGGACTATGAATCTAGTTACTTCAAATTACTTGTTAACCCTTTAAAAAAGTTCCAGCTACCATTTAGACCACACCTGTTTCTCAGTAATCTTAGTTATGTCTCCAAGGTGAACCATCTCATCATGTTGGATCCTGCACACACTAATGGCCTCGTCATCAATCTCAGAAGCCAGGTACTTCTCGATCACAATGCCCAAGTCCTTCAGGACTAAGCATGCAGTGCCTATGCCATCAAACAAGCTGAGCACCCTGATTGGTCGTCGGTCACAAGATTTAATGGAGCGACAGATGTCCACGCACTCCTGATAACGAAAAGTACTCTCATAATCACTATAACATTCTTTATTGGTGAAGTGGAATGACTCAATGTCAGCATGAATATATCATATCAATACTTGGGCATATTATTATCATCATCATCATCATCATGGTTCTAACAACATAGTTATTATATACCTTCCCTTGGTCCTTGGATGGAGGGAGGGGAGGAGGTAGGGAGGGGAGAAGGGGAGGAGACTGGGAAGGGAGGAGACGGGAGGAGGTGGGGAGGGGAGGAGACGGGAGGAGGTGGGAAGGGGAGGAGACGTGGAGGGGAGGGAGGGGAGGAGACGTGGAGGGGAGGGAGGGGAGGAGACGTGGAGGGGAGGGAGGGGAGGAGACGTGGAGGGGAGGGAGGGGAGGAGACGTGGAGGGGAGGGAGGGGAAGGGACGGGGAGGGGAGGAGATGGGGAGGGGAGGAGACATGGAGGGGAGGAGATGGGGAGGGGAGGGGTAGGGGAGGAGACATGGAGGGGAGGAGATGGGGAGGGGAGGGAGGGGAGGGAGGGGAGGAGGTGGGGAGGGGAGGAGGTGGGGAGGGGAGGAGGTGGGGAGGGGAGGAGACGTGGAGGGGAGGGAGGGGAGGAGACGTGGAGGGGAGGGAGGGGAGGAGACGTGGAGGGGAGGGAGGGGAGGAGACGTGGAGGGGAGGGAGGGGAGGAGACGTGGAGGGGAGGGAGGGGAGGGGAGGAGATGGGAGGGAAGGAGATGGGGAGAGGAGGGAGGAAGGGTTAAGAGGCTTATATTGAGTCTAATAGAGTAGTATAATGATATGAGGAATACATGTGACCATAATTAAATTCACTCTCTAAATCTCACATAATTCTCTTCCTGGTCATTGAGGAATAGTGCCCTGAGGTAATAGTCCCAGTCTTCCCTCTTGCGGAGGAGACCAATGCGGTTGTAGGTCGGGCAACACATATAGCAGATCCAGCCAGAAGTTTCACGGACCTATATAGGGGCAGCAAAACACTGTAAATAGAAGGTCAAACACCATAAATAGAAGACAAGTAAAGCACTGCAAATTGAGATAGAAAAAAAGCACTGTAAATAGAGACAGGAAAAGCAAACACTATAAAATAAAACCCTGCAAATAGAAATAGAAAAAAGCACTGTAAATAGAGACAGAAAAAGCACTATAAATAGAGACAGGAAAAACAAACAAATAGAAACAGAAAAAGCACTGTAAATAGAGACAGAATTCAAAAAGCACTGTAAATGCAAACACTTAATGGTACTTCCAGAGAACAGTCACAAGCTGATTAGTGGTCCTGTCTACAAACACTGTGGCTTTTAATTGGCTCACAGATACTTTACTAAATGTAGCCCAGAACTAATTTTCAGCTATGGTATATATTCCTACTCACCCTCTGAACCTCAGCCTCTCCACACAGCTTTTCAATGCAGGGTGTGCAGTAGACTCTATGGATAGACAGAACAGAGACAACATGATTTGTTATGCACTGTTAGTAGCTAGCTAACTGCTTACTTTGAACAGCTCTCGGCATCACACATGAAGACCTGCACGCCTCCACAGCAGATTGAACAGTACATCTGGCTGCCGTCATAATCAAACATGTATGCACACTCTAGAAAGATGTTCTGGAAATAGATATTTGATCTTGAACTGGTGAAAGGGAGAATGAACCTCTGAAATACCATCTTATCTAGCTAACTGGCTAATTGGTTGGAACATTCTGTTACCAGAAAGACACCTACCTTGCATTTCTCACATAGTCCACCTTCAAATAGTGGGTGCAATTTAGATACATTGTAACTCCCACAAGAAATGCAGACTTTGGAGATGTCCAAACCTTTGGCTGCAATGGTCTTAAAGCAGGCTATTAGAAAATAAACAAACAAACAAACAAGAAGATACCAACAAACAAACAAAAAAACAAAAAAAAAAAAAAAAAAAGAAGACAGCTACAAAATTATCAACATTTAGCTACCAGTGACCTGATTTCAACCATTAGACTCCATCTTGCCATGCATTCTGAAGAACATACCTTTAGGCTCAGGCTCAGGTTTCTTCTTCCTCGATTTTCCACTCTTGGCTGGCTTGGTCTCATCGGGTAATTCAATTACTTCAACGTCCATTTGGTCTTCAAGGGCGGGGAGAAGAGCAGCTGGACCCATCGGAAGAAAACCATCCTTTGCCCAGTCTATTATTTCTTCCTCTACTTTAGTGAAGGTGACAGCACCCTTACGTCCTCGTTTAAGAGGTGATGCTTTGGTTTGCTGCAGATTGTCCACCTCCATTGCTTCACCATTGTCAGCATCCGAGTCCTGTGAAACAGTTGAAGGGGCTGAAGACGAGGAAGCTGATGGATCTTTCTTCTCCCTGGAAGCAGCAGAGTCCTCAGTCAGTTTCAAATGTACTCGTTTGTCATTAGGATCAGATGCAAATTCCTTCTTGCATCTCCTAGCCGCTTCCTGTAACAAGATAAGTACTGAGACATAGAAAAAGATGGACAAGACAGACGGACAGACATTGAGAGGATTAGGGAAACTATTTAAACTTTACACCAAACAAACTCCAGCCACAAACAAACTCCAGCTACAAGATATGGACAATATTTCTTTATAGGATTTCAATAGGATATTTTTGCATACAATATCAGACAGAAAATTGTGATATTCAAATATACTGGTCTAGTAAACTAGTGTTAGAGACTATAAAAAGGCATTCTTGTACCTTGAGAGCAGCAAAATTAGCTTTCCTGTACAGACCCTTCATGTGAAGTGGGTTAAAACACCTGTTAAACTCTTCATAGGGAATCAGCTTGTCTGATGTGATCTGAAAATAGAAAACAAATTAGCTACCAACAGGCTGAAAATATTGCTGGTTTTTTTTTTTTTGCTTTGTTTTAAACTGCAAAAAGACTTTTTATAGGAAATCAACAGACAATGATCCAGGAGGGGAGTTTTTCTAGGAGTCATCCCATTCAGTGGGGAATTATGAAGCTGTGGGTTACCTATCGGTCACAGAAGTCTCTCCTGGGCTTGAACAGCTGGTGAGAGGCCATCTAATGGGCGTTACCACCCCCTCTAATTACTACAATGTTAGTCTACTAATATATACTATGACAGAACCCTCTACACAAAAGACCAACTGACCTGGGAAAGCAGATTCTCCCCATACCACTTGATCCAGACACTAATGGTGCCATCCTCACCAACTGCAGAACTCAGGATACAGCCAGGCCACCACTCATAACCTGGCAACTTCCCCCACATCATTCTTCCCGATGGGAAATTTTTTAGGCTTGATGATGATCCTTTACCCTGCAATGGCTCCTTCATGGTGATCAGTGGTGGACACCCAAAAATATAATTTCCCCCCACCCCTCCCCCCTCCACATGTAAATATTAAAAGAATATTGCAATTTAATGATATTTTCTTTCGATAATTTTTTACACCCGTCCACAAAAACAGCATTAGCTAAAGTCACATTACTTGTGGAAACTGACAGGTATGTCACTGAGTACACTCCATTTCATTTACTGATAAGAATTTAATAGAAATATCTCAAGCCCAAAAGGGCTGACCTTTAGGGCAGGAAGGTGTGAGTAATGGTCAGACAGAAGGGAGTAGAATCTTGACCAATTCATTGACTTCAATCAGACCACATAGTAAACCAACCTCACTGACTTTAGCTAGTAAATGCATACACAGGGTGGGTGTGTCCACTATACCCAAGGAGGTGGGTGGGGTCTGGAGATGGGCATGGGGGGAAAAAATTGCTGCTGTCCCACCCACCACCACCAGGAATTGTACATTTGTTTGTTTACTTGCTTATTTTTATTTATTAAATTCCAAAGCTTAGAGGCAAGTTTGTTGGTGGTCTCAAGACTGCAAGTCATGATCTCATCCAGTAACTATATGTCACAATGTGCACACCCCTTCTGATCATGATTCTGATTATAAGCCTTTCTGATATTAACACCCTCTGATTTTAACCCCTTCTGATCTTGATTTTAACCCCTTCTGATCTTGATTTTAACCCCTTCTGATCTTAACACCCTCCCCTCTGAGTTCACAGACTTACATGTTTAGTCATCAATGTTGTTGTTGTTGTTTGTGGAGGGGATACATCTGTAACTTCCTGGTCCTCAGAAGGTAGACTGTCTGGAGGTGATATATCCTCAACATCTGCAACTCTCTGGTCTTCGGAAGGTAAACTCTCTGCAGGAGATACATCTGCAACTCCTTGGTCTTCGGAAGGTGAATTCTCAAGAGGGGGTACATCTGTAACTCCCTGGTAAGGTGAACTCTGCTGCTGCTCCTCCTCCTGGATCTTACTCCTCACATACACCAGTCTCCGTGCAAGCTTACTCGGCCTCTGGCTGTTCCTCTCGCTACGTTTATGCTTACGTCTTCGTTTTCGATTCCTATTCCGATTCCTTCCATCTAAAACTCCAAAGAAGTCTGTCCTTTTCCTATGCCTCGAACTGAATCTCCTAAAATCGTTGGCTGTGTTTGGTTCCATGGACTTCCCTGACTCCCCTGTACTGGTGTCTGTAGGGAGCAGGCTGGGTGTCTCAATATTGCCATCTGGAGGTGGATCAGTATCAACTGTAACAGGTGTCCCAGGAGACGATGATCCCGATTCAAACTCGTTTTGTTCCAATTCTCCATAACCTACCATCATGTGTGATTGTGGAATAGAGATCCTTGATCTTGCAACATTTTGCGTGTTAATCTTTGGCAAACCTGAATTGGGCTGTGACACCGGATAAGGATTTGGACAGAGAGGGTCTTGATTAGGCATTTGAGAAACCATGGGATTGCGAGAAAGACGAGTCCAATTCCCCCCAACATTATGGACGGGATGGCTACCCATATTATGGGTAATGTGGTGGTCGTAAAGTTCGGGATTGGAATAGGCAAGAACATCCTCTCCATAGTAGGTCAGTTTCTGAGGGCTTGAGGCCACAATACTGTCAAGAAAAATTTATTTTACAGATAAAATCTCAAATTTACTGGCGGTGCCATAGGAGTTAGTTGTTACACAGGAATAGTATATGATGAGTAGACTAACTAGGACTGTAGGTATAAAATCCTTAATTAAAGTGAGGAGAGGATGCTTAAGACACACTAGCCCCACTTTGAAGTCTTATTTTACACTTTCACTACCAAGCAAAACAGAACTTGTTTCTAGCTTTGTACAAATACACTTAATAGAGAGAACACATATGCCACTCCCACTACTAGAGGCTAGATGGTATGTTAAAGTATTTTATTAGGGGGGGTGGGGGTGGGGGTGGAGCTAGCTCAACACAATGGGTTCTCATATACATAATATACCTTGCTTGAGTACCTTCAGGACTTTTGTTCCTGGAACCATTTCAATATACCCTTTCCATACTTCCATGCATCCTTTCCATGCACCCTTTTCCTACACCTTTTCCATGCACCCTTTCACAACTTTCCATGCACCTTTTCTATGCTTCCATGCATACCCTTTCTAAACCCTTCCACACACACCTCCCACCAGAATACATTGCATTCCTCTAGCAGAGTTGACACTAATAATAGGCAAACTAATGCACTCTATAAGTCAGTTACCACGTTATTTATTACTGCCCAACCACAGCATCAGCAGCACATAACACAATCTAATTAACTGTACCAACAAGTCCTATAGTTGGAGGTAGTCTAGAAGAGTAAGTTAGACTAGAAGGTAGTATAGATGTGTGCTTTTTGTGAGGTAATCTGGATGTGTTTTGTGGAGGCACAGGTGTTAGTTAGGGTAGTCTAGATCTGTCTTACAGGGTGGAGAGTGGAGGTAATGTGTGTTAGAAGGTGGAGGTATTGCACCTTAAAGGGTGGAGGTATTAGGTAAAGGTACACCAGTTACAGGGTGGAAGTAACTGTGGAGATAAATAAAATTATTTTAAGTGAAAACCTCCCATTATAACCCAGTTACTACCCCCCTATTTATCCTTTGTCTTTGTTTCTCAGCCCCCTCCAGCACAGTAACAAGTTATTTACAGGTTAAAGTCACTAACAACAAGGCTTTCAACACTTCCATTCAAGACCTAACATAAGATAAACACCTCCAGCCTAGGAGGGAAAAATACAACTTGCTAACCGCAGAAATAAAAGGACAAGTTAATCAGAGGGGCTACCTCCCAGCTTAGGAGTGGGAAGATTTCTAGACACTTCCATAGAAGGTCTCAAAAGCTAAGCTGTAGATGAAGAAGAATGTACACCATGACTGACAAACAAGTGTAGTTCCTCACCTGGAGTCTGATAGGGAAGTGTTAATGATAGAGGATGCAACATGGTAATCTGAAAAAATTTCTAGATTGCAAAAACTAAATTGTTTTTAACAACAGATTTTTTGTCAGATACCAACAAGGACAAGTTGTCTTGGAATACATGACAGACTCATGGTGACACTGGCAGGTTTAAGGCTAGCTAAGCAGCCATATATGCATTTGAAAACAGCAATTTTCCTCTTTACATAGTTATAAATAACACAGAGAATGTACCTCTTAAAAACAAGATCAAAATGACACTGAGTTAGCTAAGTTGAGCATGCTAGTTGAGAGCTCTGGCATACTAGTCTCCAAAGATCATATTAAAGTACTTCCAGGTTAAGGCAGGACTACATGAAAACTAGCACTTGAAGACCACACAAGACACAAACTAGACAGCTTCTAGCTTACAAGCAACCCGACAGAAGTGACTTGCTTTCAGATGTTTCATTTCCTGATCACTCCTACACTTAATTTACATACATCACTTATAGAGCACACACGAATCACAGGAAACTTACCGCTAGCAAGTATAGCTAGCAAGTTTAGATTTTTTTTCGTTCAACCACAGAATGATTTAAAGGCTAGATTTTTAACTGTTTAAATAGAAAGTTATGGGTCCTTTGTGAAAGCTGCTGCGCATGTGTTAGCCATGGAAATACTGGTGCGCATGAGTGAAGTATGGCTACTTCGGAAATACTGCTGCGCATGAGTGAAGTATGGCTACTTCAGAAATACTGCTGCACATGTTTTCGAAATGCTGTTGCATTTGTGAAAACACTGATGCCTGCTAAAATACTGAGCACATATATAAGTCTTAAAGAAAACCATTTAAACCATAATTTTCTAACTAAACAAACAAGACATAGATCATTACATTTAAAACTGTATTCCTGTACAAATCTTAAACTCCCTGACCTTCCCTCCCACCCCACCAGACACTTCAAAGTGAAATCATACTGACTCAATAATATAATTTTAGTGATGCAATAACTTTTTTTTGCAGTTTTTGGGTTCTATTATTACACCAATAAGTTAACATGCAGTAGAAAACTGCAGTAGCTGCAAAAAAAATAATGATTGGAATCTTTATTTCTTTCCCCCCCTTTTTTGCTACTAGTACAACAAACAGCCTGTTTTTGATATTCCTGAGGCTATCATGCAGCATAAAAATTTAGCATTCTATTTCCTTACGGATCCATATTGTAGATGAATAGATGCAGTGAAATGCTTCAGATGTTGATATTGTAGATTCCACAGATTCCAGAGGAAAATAATGGTTGATGGAGGAAGGTAGTATCCAGAAAATTATTTCAATTTGGATGGAAAAAATCTGTATAAAGATAAACACAATATTCACATTTGTAGCTATAAAGCCACATACCAGCAGCACACTTGTAGAAATTCAGCTGCAGTCTTCTTATCGGCAATCTCTCGATAGATATCTCCACTTTTACAGAAATGCACTGTAATGAAAGCATGACTGCATTACATCTCCTTTTATAACCGCTGCAGCTGGAGGTGAGACCGCATGGAGATCAAAAAAGCTGCTAACCCATCAGATGTCTGGTACCCAACCAGCCCCGCCCATCTATATGCGCAGCTATAGCTAGCTAAGCGAACTACTGCACATGCGTGCGCTCAGGTAGTAATTCACACTTGTACTTTGACCTTTGTTTCAGATAACTATTATCATGGCCTTGAGAAGAGGATTCTTGGCGTTATGGAACCCTTCCTCCTTCTTATTGAAGGCTACGAGAAGCTATCGTGTAGGATGGGTGAGGTTAGGCAACACTCTACGGGGGGTTAGAGTTGCTGTTAGCTGTTTAATAACGACTACAGGTGTAGCTCTAATCGAACCGAGCTAAGCCCGGACGACCCTGTAGATGAATCCGTGCTTGAGTTAGAGCCCATGAAACTGCCTGGAAATTTAGCTGCCTTCACTAAGAATGTGATGTACCCCAATGATGACTCAGCTGTCTGGGATGTCAATCGTAAGTATGATAATTTCACTGACCTCTGAATTCCCATATCAACATGTCTTCACATGTACCTTCCACACATATCTCTGTAGAACCTGTTCCAGGAAAGACTGTAACCAATCTGACAATGAACTTTGGACCCCAACACCCAGCTGCTCATGGTGTTTTGAGACTGGTGATGGAACTGAATGGAGAGGTTTGTCTTACCTTGTAATCGGGAGTGGTTCAGGATTAGGCCTGTCTGGGAATAATAGGTGCCTGCTGGAATAAGAAAATTATTCCAGCCTAATAGGGCTTTAAACCGTGAAAAGATCAAAAAAAAAAAAAAAATTGGTACATATGCTCAGCTATGCTACTGACTAGAGTCATTGGTCTACAGCTTTTAAGCTAGTACTTCTGGTTCAACCAAGTTCTGCTGCTTCTGGACGAGTATTTTCACTTTTATAGCACTTTCACTCAGAGACAATCTTCTTCACTTGAAGATTATAAACCTCAATTATGTTGCAATGTAATGGTTGAATCACAAGAATCACCACTCAATTTACTTGGGAATAGTAGGACAATCCCTGGGAATAATAGGAGTATTTTGAAGAAATTCTGAATAGAATAATAGACAGAAAAATAGGCAGAAAATTAGAATAATAGGCAGAAAAATTAGAATAATAGGCAGAAAAATAGAATAATAGACAGAAAATTAGAATAATAGGCAGAAAAATTAGAATAATTGAGACAACCCTATTCAGGATATAATCTAACCATTAGAAGTGGAATTGGTATATATTTCCCTAAACCAGTCAAGTACCTTTGTAGAGGGGAGTCGTACAATTAGTTTACTTGTGAATTCAGCTCTTCCATTCTGAGCATGCTCAGTCTTCAGTCAGGTAGCATAGGCTTTTTAACATTGTTGGGCAACTTTGGAAGTGGGAGGGGATTGTGGGCTATAACTCCTCCCCTTCCTTCTAAATTCTAACTCTCTGTAACTTAATTCCCTATAGACAGTAGAGCGCTGTGACCCTCACATAGGACTCCTCCATAGAGGTACCGAAAAACTAATGGAGTACAAGACATACCTGCAAGGTCTTCCATATATGGACCGACTGGATTACGTCTCCATGATGTGTAATGAGCAGGCATATTCGCTGGCTATTGAGAGACTGTTAGGGATTGATATTCCTCTGAGAGCTAAGTATATCCGTACCATGTTCGCTGAGATAACCAGGCTCTTGAATCACATTCTGGCTGTGGCCTGTCATATTCTTGATTTAGGTGCTACCACTCCCTTTGTCTGGTGGTTTGAAGAGAGAGAAAAGGTATATACATAATTATAGTGTTCTTGTTCTACTATACGAGCAACCTTGTAAAGCCATCAGGTTGACCACTATATACAGGTTCCACTGTATAAGCAGACCACCTCTGTATAACAGCCAACTGGTTGTGTCCCAAGGGTGATCACTATATACAGGTTCCACTGTATAAGCAGACCACCTCTTGAGTTCAAGGTGGCCACTGTTACTGATTAGTAATGGAGTAGGGTAGCTGTACTGTTATCTGCATAGATGATGGAGTTCTATGAAAGAGTGTCTGGTGCCAGGATGCATGCAGCGTATTTCAGGCCAGGGGGTGTAGCCCAGGACCTCCCTTTGGGACTTATGGATGACATTTATAAGTTTATCGAGCAGTTTAACACCAGAATTGATGAAGTGGACGAGGTATAGTTTATACATAAACTTATCTAAAATATTATATTTCTTTGCTGATAGCTTGTGACAAATAATCGTATTTGGAAACAACGTGTGGTAGACATTGGTATAGTGTCAGCCAAGGATGCCTTGGACTGGGGGTTCTCAGGGGTCATGTTACGTGGATCAGGAATCAAGTGGGATCTGAGAAAAGTTCAGCCATACGATGCATATGATAGAGTAGATTTTGATGTACCTATAGGACGCCATGGCGACTGCTTTGATCGGTGAGTGGGAGGGGCACGTTTAGGTGTGTTGCGAAGAGAAACTGTCAGTATCAAGAAAGTCCTATTGGTTCTGTTATACATAACAGAGACACACCCACTGCCCTAAATGTTCTAATTATTCCAATTATCTGCCAAAAATTCCAAATAAGCCAGCTCTGTGGTATAATGATATCTTGTTGGTATGGAGGAGATGAGATTGTGTGTGTGTGTGTGAATATTTAGGTATCTCATTCGTATGGAGGAAATGAGACAGAGTCTTAGAATCATTCATCAGTGCCTCAACAACATGCCCGAAGGTGAGGTCAAAGTCGATGATGCCAAATTGGTTCCACCTAGTCGGGCAGAGATGAAGGTGTGGAATGAGCTATGGAGCACATTTTTGAAAGTCCATTTAATTCCTCATTGTGTCCTTGCAGGAGTCAATGGAAGCTTTGATTCATCATTTCAAGCTGTTCACAGAGGGTTTTCAGGTCCCTCCTGGAGCCACATACACAGCTGTAGAGGCACCCAAGGTAACCCACACCTCCTCAGACGGTCTTTAAGCAGAGTTCTCCCTTAGGCAGAGTTAACTGCCCCATGCACTGGAGTATAGTTTCACATTTTTGGTTCATCATAAGATTTCCTTCCCTACAGGGTGAGTTTGGTGTGTACTTGGTGTCTGATGGAAGCAGCAGACCTTATCGCTGTAAGATCAGGGCTCCTGGGTTCGCACATCTGGTGAGTGACCAGTTACAGCAATTTAGGGGGCAGGGCTAGGGGAAGGGAGGGGCTGTATCTGGTGTCAATATTACCACAATAATTATATATATATTTTTTTAACAGTCGTCAATTGACATGATGAGCCAAGGACACATGCTTGCTGATCTGGTGGCCATCATAGGTAAGAACTGCTGCTGACATAGCAATTCCACCACCACCAGACCTAGCCCTAGGCCACACACCCTAAACCAGGTTTCACTGTTGTTGTTATACCCTAGGAACCCAAGATATCGTATTTGGAGAGGTGGACCGATGAACTGATGACACTTATATAACACTCAGTAATACACAAACACTTCAGAATATAATACCATCTAACATTGACAGTGATCAGACATGATCACATGGTAATGGTGGGCAGGGCCTCACACTGAGTGGGAGGGCCCCTCTGGGCGTGGTTAACCCTTCTACTGATAATCAAATCAGAGGGGTGTGTTCTTTACTGAACCAGATATCTAGTCAGTTAAAATAAGTAAAGTAATATTGAGTTGCCATATAAATAGAACATATCAAAGGTATAAAAAATAAAACTGTTCTGTCCTTGTTAATTAGTGGGTTGGGTTGGTAGTGTTGAATGTAATCCTCTTCATGTGTCTGGGGTGATATCCTTTCCAGAACCTCAGGGTCTTGTCCCATCCTGCTGATACGTACTGAAAATAAATGGAATGAATTAATACGTATAATAAACCATCCAGAATCATGCAGTGGAGTCCTTTACACTGGAACTTGCTCTCTGTAGAGAATGGTTCATGTGGCATGGAAGACAGAACCATTATTCTCTGTAGAACTTCTATTGCTCTCTGTTGCATTCTTATTATAACATGTATCTTGGGGCATGTTAGTAAACTGGTATTGTATACCCCCACCCCAATATACATATTGCAGAAGTGGTACAGTAGACTCCCCTCCCAATATCTTGTGGGACCAAGTACAGACAGTGGGTGTGGCATTAAAGGAACTGATGGACATTTGATCATGTTTGGATCAAAGACTTTCTGTTTACGGGTCATTACTAATTATTATCATCTCTTCACCTGATCTAGTTCTGGGATGTGTAAGATGCTCTGAATGGCATCTGTATGTCCAGAACTAACTTGAAGTACTCCTAACTCTCCATCATAGACCCTGGGGAGAGGGAAGGGAAGGGGAGGGGGGGATTAGATGGTCTCACATGATCTTACACAATGGGATGCATACTTGATGAGGTTGCTGACAGCAATTATGATGTATCCATGAGTATTATCGATGGTTACAACCGAAACGGGACCTCCAACGGACACTATCATCTCACAGCTGCTGCCACCCTTTGCCCCCTGTATAATAGAATTTAATTACAGTCACTGCCACCTTTGCCCCCTGTATAATTATCACCAGGATATAGTGTAGTTTATTGATTCATACACATCCCACCATACACCATAAACACACCCCTCACACATTAACACACACACCCCTCACACATTACCCCATACACACACATCCCTCACACATTACCCCATACACACATCCCTCACACATTACCCCATACACGCACATCCCTCACACATTACCCCATACACACACACCCCTCACACATTACCCCATGTACATTATCTTGTTAGAGCCCTACCCAGATCCTAACTGTTCCATCTTCAGATCCAGTCACCCATTTATTCTGGATCTTATTCCATCTCACCTAAATGGATGACATGTAACGGTAACTGCAGTAAATATTCCAGATATCTTGGAACAAATTTAAAGTGTCCTGATTAGAGGGGTGGCCCCATTTCAGGGCTCCTTCTCTAGTAACATAATAATATTGAGATTACATCATTCAGATTACATCGTCAATTGTACTATTGCTATGGGCTAGGGGTAGGGCTAGGGGTAGGGCTAGGGGTCGATACAGTACAATAACAATGGTACACAATTGACAATGATGTAATCTGAATGATGTAATCTGAAGAGAAAGAGCCCATTTCAGGAATGAAGTTCTAATACACAAGCTATATTTAGTGCTGACCTGTGTGACCTCTTCACTGTGGCCCGTAAGAGATGATGTCACCTTTAGGCCAGTCCTGTCTTTGGTGAATGGGCAGAGGTGCACGACACAGTCGGAAGTGGAATATGCTAACATGTCGCTGTCAACACAAAAATAGTCTTATTAATCCCTAGTCAACAGAAAATGTTTTCTCTTATATAGCATGGAGAAAAGTATAGAGGGGTTAATTGTCTTCTCCTAGCTTGGAGAACAGGTTAATTGTGTTCTAGCAGTAGAGGATTAATTGCATAGCTACAACATTTTTATAGAGAAATAGCTATTATATGTATTTCAAAGTTCCCTAAGGGGCAACCTTGTTATCTAGCTATTTTCTTTCTTCCCTCCAAACTTTATGGAGATGTAAATGATTTCTAATTGAAATAAATGATTTCTAATTTGAGGTAAGTGATTTCTAATTTAAGGGCAACTACTGTAGCTCTGGTTTGGGGGGGGGTATTACTCTATCCAATCAAAAACTGATCAGATGGTCACTGACCACACATCACCACCATGTCAGTCACTTTTATATGACCACATGTCACACAGTCACTTCACTGCTAACCTATGACCACTCCTCACATGGTCACTTCACTCAGTCCCTTCACTGCTAACCTACGACCACTCCTCACATGGTCACTTCACTCAGTCCCTTCACTGCTAACCTACGACCACTCCTCACATGGTCACTTCACTCAGTCCCTTCACTGCTAACTACGTACGACCACTCCTCACACAGTCTGTTCACTGCTAACTATGACCACTCCTTACACGGTCCCCTCACTGCTAACCATCATGCACACTCACTGCTCCTGACTGTACTCCAGGTCTGTAATGATGGCATCATCAGACAGCACTTTAGGGCTGTGCTTTACACGAGACAGCATGCTATGAAGGGAGGCAAGAAAGAAAAGTAGTGAGAGACTGGGGGGGGAGGGGGTGGGGGGAGGGGAAAGAGAGGGTGGAGGAAAGAAATGAGAGGTTTAATATAACTCACTTTATCTCTTTAGAGATTTCCCATACACACAGTACACAGTCCCAACCAGCTGATACCTACAATATTACACCATTACATCACCATTACATCATCTTTGTAAATAGAGGAAGATGGTTATTATCTTACCAAGTAAACATGACTGTCTTTCTCAACAACTGCGAGGCCACTAACAGATGAGGAGTGGCCATTGAACACATGCAGACAACTCTGTCCAACCACACGACCAGTCACCAAGGTCTGCATGCAAAACACAGTACTATAGTATCTGGTAAAGGGTCATAACATACTTCAGTCACGTTGTTGAATTTTCCAGTATTTTTCTGCATCCGATCAATCATTTCAACATCTGCCTCATCGTAACCCCACACAACTGCATAGAAATTAAAGGGTTAAAGTGATAAGCAAATAACTTCACATAATCCTACATGCACACATTACTCTAATATTATAAATAACCCCATGTACATAACAATTAACCCCACATGCAAACATCACTCTAATTATTAATCCCACCTACATATTATCACTATAATTATTATAATAACCCCTATAATCCCATGGGGAGGGGTCCAGTGCCCTATATTCCATGGGGAGGGCTTATATTTCACGAGGGGTCCAGTGCCCTACCTATAATGTACTTACATATCTTTCCATCAAGAGCAGAAGCAATCAAGTAATTCAGACTCTCCACAAACAACGACCGAACAAACCCGCGGTAGTTCTCCTATAACAGCATGGTGCATGTACATGTGTTTGTACAATGAGTATAATAGTTGCACGGATAGATCACTGCTCACTTTCAAAGTGCGCACTCACTTTCAAAGTCCTCAAGCATGTGCATATCTCATTATTACTGAACTATAACTGGTCCATTAGTCTAGTGAGGAGATTCCATTGTCTGAACAATAATGTGCCACAAGTTGCCCATGCAAACACAAAGATGAGTCTAGCTCAATTCACATGGAATATTAATAAAGCAGTCTTTCTGACCAGACCATGCCTATGTTGCTAATGGACACTAGAAATAATACTGTAGAGTCTCTCTTCCAGTAAGATATGGGTGGAGCCAAACCAGCTCTTTTGGAGCTTTACTACATATACAGCGTATACTGTACACAGTGTGTACAGCATGCAGTGTGTATAGCATGCAGTAATGTGTACAGTGCGTGTACAGCATGCAGTGTGTACAGTGTACAGTGTATGTACACACTGTATATGCTTGCATTACTACCAGTATAATACACTATTAGTAAGTTGGAATTCTTCCTGCAGCTGGCAACATGCTTCCAGAAGAATTTTAATTTACCTACTAACTACTAACCAATTAATAAAAGAGAACACAACACACGGCAACATATTATCCCATCAGCTCCACCGACACACTGCAACATATTACCCCATCAGCTCCACCGACACACTGCAACATATTACCCCATCAGCTCCACCGACACACTGCAACATATTACCCCATCAGCTCCACCGACACACTGCAACATATTACCCCATCAGCTCCACCGACACACTGCAACATATTACCCCATCAGCTCCACCGACACACTGCAACATATTACCCCATCAGCTCCACCGACACACTGCAACATATTACCCCATCAGCTCCACCGACACACTGCAACATATTATCCCATCAGCTCCACCGACACACTGCAACATATTACCCCATCAGCTCCACCGACACACTGCAACATATTACCCCATCAGCTCCACCGACACACTGCAACATATTACCCCATCAGCTCCACCGACACACTGCAACATATTACCCCATCAGCTCCACCGACACACTGCAACATATTACCCCATCAGCTCCACCGACACACTGCAACATATTACCCCATCAGCTCCACCGACACACTGCAACATATTACCCCATCAGCTCCACCGACACACTGCAACATATTATCCCCTCAGCTCTACCAGACACACTGCAACATATTACCCCATCAGCTCTACCGACACACTGCAACATATTATCCCATCAGCTCTACGACACACTGCAACATATTATCCCATCAGCTCCACCGACACACTGCAACATATTAGCTCTACAGAAGTTACAAATTATAGTGTCTATTGATTGAGTGGGTGTGTCTCTTAAGTACCTCTGTCAATAATAATGTAGATTCTAATGCACATGCACTACACACATTCTACTCTACACAGTTAAGAGGGTATAGGGGTATTGGACCCATTGGCAATTAGACTGCTCTACAGGGCATTAGGGTGACCCATGGGCAGCTCTACAGTGGGCATTAGGTGACTGCTCTACAGGGCATTAGGGTGACCCATGGGCTGCTCTACAGTGGGCATTAGGTGACTGCTCTACAGGGCATTAGGGTGACACATGGGCTGCTCTACAGTGGGCATTAGGCAGTGGCGGATCCAGGGGGGGGGAGCTTTGGGGGCTGAAGCCCCCCCCCCCTCCAAGTTAGTTAATGATATTCATAAATATCATTTGTGCATTCCTTAGTGTTTATATACTGTGAGAGCTAGTCATAAAAATGATGTAACATACTTTTAGCAATAAACATGTTCATTGACACAATGTTTAGCAGGGGTGTAGACAAGGGGTGGTTAGGAGCCCCAAGATTTTAACAGGCTCTGGCTTAATTCTTTAGTTATTTTTTATTTTTAGCTGCATATGATGTGCATTGTAGTGGTTTGGTAAACACTATTTAACCATGATAGTAGCTAATGGTTAACAGGTAAACTGCTTAAAATTGACTTCTTGCCTAATTGCTAGTAGCTAGTACCATGTCTGTGAATCTCTAAGTTAGTGGTTTAGCACTCCTTTAAAGTCAGGTGAATCATCCAATGAATTTAAGGCCAGCTAGCAGCCTGAATTAGCCAGGAGGTTTTTTGATCAAAAATATACTAGCTTCAAAGTGATGATGCTTCAGTATAAAATTCACCAACTTCAAATGAAATAGAGCCTAGCCTATCCTTCTGTACATATTTATTTGAATATTACTCTAATTTGCTCTCTTACACCTCTTGGAAATTTTTGCTTCCGCACTTCATGCAGGAGGGGGCATATCCCCCTCCTGCAACCTCCCCCTTGAGCCAAATTGCAGCTCTTTTGTCTTTATCTTATTAGTCCCTCCAGTTGTCTACACCCCTGCTTAGTGCCAAGCTTTATCCATGGGACTTGTCTTCTGCATGCTGCTGCAGTTGTAGCATATCTAGCCATACCATATAAATCTTTAACTGTTTTTTTTTTATGTGCAATAATTAATATTCTCTTCATAATCACAATATCATCAGATTGTAGCTACTCATTTTTAGCATCCTGGCTTGGGGGGAGGAGGGTGGGTCCTCTAATATTCATATGCAGTTAGCCCCCCCCCCCTTCCAAAATTCTGGATCCGCTCCTGTTAGGTGACTGCTCTACAGGGCATTAGGGTGACCCATGGGCTGCTCTACAGTGGGCATTAGGTGACTGCTCTACAGGGCATTAGGGTGACCCATGGTCAGCTCTACAGTCGGCATTAGGGTAACTCACTGCATAACAGGTGATCCATTGGGCAATTAGATTACTCATCACCTGCAGCCAGTGCTTGGCAGGCTTTCATAACTGGTATATATGTTACAAAGGAGCTGGGCCTTTACCTCTAGAGTACATTCATGTCTGTGTATTCAGTAACTAAGGCTGTTATGGTGATGTCAGATGACATAATATTCCCATGAGAAGATTAACTGTGTGAACTCTTAAGGATAGCAGCAGTTAGGTAAGTAGCCATACACAGACTCATTAATTTTGGTTTAGCTTCAACAAGGACTAATTGTACTACAAAACTCCTTGTCCCCACCCCCTTACGCATAGAATAGAATAAATAACCCCTTACACACAGAATAATAGAATAGATAACCCCTTACACACAGAATTAATAATTTATGCTCCAACTCACCTTCATTAGTTCCTTTCTGCATCTGACTTTTTCCTTTTCAATAAGGTCCGGCCTATCCTTGCCCTCATGCCACACACCCTCTCCATCCACCACCTCTAGAATATTCCACCCACCATCCTCTGAACACAAATGGATGGCCAACTGCTCATTATATTGCAATGTTTCAGAGCTAGAGAAGATATTAACAGCCATGTGAATGGAAAGTGAATACCATGCAGATGGCATGTGAATGTCATGTGATTGGTAGATGATATAGAGGTTAAAACCTAATCATACCTGTATAGGAAGGTGTTGAACTGGTGTCTCTCCCACTTGGTCATTATGCCATCATAACTTGCAGTAAAGATCAAAATAGGAGATTTATTAGCTAGAATAATGTGTATGAAATGGAATAGCTAATAACTCCCTGAGGAGTGGGTGACCTCCAACCACTCACTGTAAGTAATGGTCTCTATGTGTGCCGAGGAGGGTGAGTTCTGGATGCACGTGCAACAGTGTGTGCTATATTTCCAGGACAATACTTCCTTTCGGTTAGTATAACCTACACCCAACACAGTTACTGTGTGTCAGTATTTATTTATTTATTTATTTATTTATTTATTTATTTATTTATTTATTTATTTATTTATTTATTTATTTATTTATTTATTTATTTATTTATTTATTTATTTATTTATGTGTTCATTACTACTGGTATATAATAGTATATTAAACTGACCAATAACTTCAGAGATTTCTGGGAAGTACTTCATGAACTGCATAGATCTTTTCCTACAGAGACAGAATCCATTAAGATACTTCTAGCAATCTGTACGACTAAAGTACTCTATAGTGTACGACTAAAGTACTCTACCCAGGAAACCTGGTGAATCAGATCTCCCTTCACTTAGAGACTCCAGGGAATTGGGAGAGGGGGAGGTTAGACTTGGGAGAGGGGGGGGGTAGAATTGGGAGAGTGGGGATAGAATTGGGAGAGTGGGGGTAGAATTGGGAGAGGGGGAGGTTAGACTTGGGAGAGGGGTTAGGTTTAAATAGGTGACTAGTAACTGACTTGTCCACTGGTCCTTCACCAAGTACAGGGACATAAAGGGTGACCTGCAGGGAGGGAGGGAGGGAGGAGGGAGTATAAACACCCTGACATGTGCCTGTACTAGACATGATAGCAAAACCTCTCTATAAATGACACTTTTGGAGCTTGGAACTATAAAGAGGTTGTTCTCAATTGTGACAGGAAAAGGATCATATGTATGGATGCTGTCCTTATTTCTAAGTGCCCTTAACTGGAAGTTTCACTGTATTAAGAAATCCATTTCCAAGTGCCCTTAATTGGAAGTTTCACTGTATTAGAAAAGTCATTTCCGAGTGTCCTTAATTGGAAGTTTTACTGTATATTCTAAGAATACAGTTATTATGATGCTGTGAATATTCCAAATAGGCCACCATGAAACAAGGATAACTCCAAGTCACTGAATCAAAGATATTTCTCCAACAAGAGCCATGTCATGGTCCAAAACCTAATGGTATTATCTTATGCAGAACATGATTTTTATAGAATGCTGACTCAAATGTCATCTTTGATTGTTATGTGACCAAAGAAATAAAAACCTGTGATGATAATTATAGAATGTACTGTCCACTCGATGATGTGTTCTAGGCTACTCTCTCTGCTTACATTAACTCCTAACTTGGCATCGTAGAAGAGCGGCATTGGTGTTCCTGCCGCCACCCACAGCACCTTGGTGGCAAATACATAACACAGTCCTGTCACCACATACTGGAGAGAGATCTGTAACATCAGTTTCCCTTCAGCTGTCCAGATCTTCACTTTCTGGTCAAATGAACCAGTAGCTAACCTATGAATGTAGGGAATTGAAAAGATGAGCTCTGAGAAGAAGGGAACTGTGACATATCTGAAGGAGGGTCTGTTGATGTGTAGTGTGACATATCTGAAGGAGGGTCTGTTGATGTGTAGTGTGACATATCTGAAGGAGGGTCTGTTGATGTGTAGTGTGCAATATTGTGTCACAAAAGGTACTAAATTTAGAATAGGAAGAGAACTTGTAAGGGAGAAACCTTCCTCAGACTACTTTCATCCATTCAGATGTATGTGAAACCAGAAAGGGAATATCATAACATAGCAGTGACAAAAAGTCAGGAGAGAATGTAGTATCAACAGAGGATGTAAACATCAACAAGGATGTAAACATCAACAGAGGATGTAGAGTAAAAATAACCATCCACACGGGGATGTTACAATCTTATAAACACACCATAAAAGGCCCATATGTTCACTGCACATCTGCTATACACTATACAGAACTGTACCCTATAACTGCTATGGCCTCATGTCATTCGTGTCATCTACTGCACCCAGCTGCCGTCTCATGTCATGGACTGTACCTAGCTACCGTCTCATGTCATGGACTGCACCCAGCTGCCGTCTCGTGTCATGGACTGTACCTAGCTACCGTCCCATGTCATGGACTGTACCTAGCTATGGTCTCATGTCATGGACTGTACCCTAGCTATGGTCTCATGTCATGGACTGTACCCTAGCTATGGTCTCATGTCATGGACTCCACCCAGCTATAGTCTCATGTCATGGACTGTACCCAGCTACTGTCACATACCATGAACTGCTGTCATCATCCCTAGTAATCAAAATGCATGTGATACCAGCATCATGGGCATGGTGATTCACAGTTATGGTCCTGAGAGGTGGAGAACCAAGAAGGGTAAGTACCTCGTACACAACCAACTTCCGATCAAACCTAGAATATGATCAAACCTAGAATATTGGATTGCTTGAGGAGACATGGGTGTGGCTATAGGTCTTACCCAGCTGAATACGCTTTGTTACCCATGTATGCTACACACTTCACAATATCCGAATGTCCTTCAACTTTATACTCTGTGGAGGAAGGATAATTATTACATCTTGCTATCATACATACATACTATATACTATATACTGTATAAGCAGACCACCTCTGTATAACAGCCAACTGGTTGTGTCCCAAGGGTGACCACTATATACAGGTTCCACTGTATAAGCAGACCACCTCTGTATAACAGCCAACTGGTTGTGTCTCAAGGGTGACCACTATATACAGGTTCCACTGTATGAGCAGACCACCTCTGTATAACAGCCAACTGGTTGTGTCCCAAGGGTGACCACTATATACAGATTCCACTGTATAAGCAGACCACCTCTGTATAACAGCCAACTGGTTGTGTCTCAAGGGTGACCACTATATACAGGTTACACTGTATAAGCAGACTACCTCTGTATAACAGCCAACTGGTTGTGTCTCAAGGGTGACCACTATATACAGGTTACACTGTATAAGCAGACCACCTCTGTATAACAGCCAACTGGTTGTGTCTCAAGGGTGACCACTATATACAGGTTCCACTGTATGAGCAGACCACCTCTGTATAACAGCCAACTGGTTGTGTCCCAAGGGTGACCACTATATACAGATTCCACTGTATAAGCAGACCACCTCTGTATAACAGCCAACTGGTTGTGTCTCAAGGGTGACCACTATATACAGGTTACACTGTATAAGCAGACTACCTCTGTATAACAGCCAACTGGTTGTGTTTCAAGGGTGACCACTATATACAGGTTACACTGTATAAGCAGACTACCTCTGTATAACAGCCAACTGGTTGTGTTTCAAGGGTGACCACTATATACAGGTTCCACTGTATAAGCAGACCACCTCTGTATAACAACCACCTCTGTATAACAGCCAACTGGTTGTGTCCCAGACCACCTCTGTAGAAACACAGCCAAAGCTGGTGGTGTCCCAAGTGTGACCACTAATACAGAAACAGACCACTTCTGTATAACAGTCAATTGGTGGTGTCCCATGGGTGACCACTATAATTCTATTAAAGGTTACCACATAAGCATACCCACTACCATACAATAGCTATTGTGCCACCCTAAAAGGAATACGTTACACAATAGTTCCAGACAGTGACATAATCGTGAGTAACCAGCATGCCACATGCATACCTCAGATCATGCAGCCTACCATAGAAATGTAAATATTAATAGTTTATATGAAAGATCAGATTCATAGTAGAGGAATCAGCTTGTAAGTAATAAAGTATGCATGCCCTTGTCCTTAGAAGAATAGACTGAGAGATGATATTACATTTGATTCCTATTACTTGGTAACTATATGATTCTTAACTTCTTGTTCCACAACAGGATATATTTCATTGGAGTTATAGGGAGTGTTTCCTAGAGTCAGTGACACTTGACCCTGGTGAGTTATTATTTCACAGAGCACTAACTCCTTAGAGAGAACAGGCTCTTTAGTTACAGAGTAAGTGACCCTTAGCTAGAAAGGGAATTAATACTGGACCCATAGAGAGGTAACAATGACCCTTAGAGAGTATACTGACCCTTTAGAGAGTACACTGACCCTTTAGAGAGTATACTGACTCTTAGTTATAATTAGAGAAGTAAGACTGACCCTTGGTACTATTGTTCCTACCTTATCTATATCAATGCTAGATAGTATATATACCTTTATTGGACAGCAGGGGCAGACCATTATTAGCCATTCTACCTGCACAAGGCAAAAACAGAAAATTGGTTTAGAAAATGAAAGTAAATTTTGGTAAAAAGAGAAAAAAGTGGTGTGTGAATTTGAGAGAGATAAAGATAATGATTAGCATTTTCTATGTTTTGGTGTGTGGTCTGGGAAAAAATAATTGAGTGTTTCACCAACCACAAGTAATTCTACCACAAAAATACAAACAATATTATTATTATTATTATTATTAGATCAGAGCAAATCTATTTCTTAAGTTACGACATCCGCTCAGGAGCACAGGAGGTCTAGTAGTCACATAAAGATCTTTCCATCTTTATCAGAGCATACTTCTAGTGTGTGCTTCTGTATAGTGCATGCCATGTTTACATGCATATTCTGCCGATCAAGAGAGCCAGGAAGGTTTCTGGAATGATGTAAGATTAGCTACCAAGTCTATGGTAGATAGCTACCTAAATAGATATGGAACTCATGATAATCTACACTGCCATGGATCCAACCTCTGGTTGAAGCTTCAACTGAAAGTCTATTAGCTGTTATATTCCTCCTCCTGACACCGTGTATCTCACTCACTCTTACCCTTTAAAAAGTGCTTCCAAATTCCACCAACATGGGTCCCTCTGCCTACATATTTTCTAGATACTGTCCCAACTTGCTACATTCATACCTGCTACTTACTACAGAGTTTACCACAGAGGCCTGTAGTAGAACAGGAAACTTAACTAGATTATACCAGTTAGGAGTTTGCCACAAGATAATACATATATGCAAAAACTATCAGTCCATCAGTGACCGAGTGTATTGTGGATGGCACAGAAGCTGTGGCAGCCTCCATTGAATAAACACATCCTTACATCTTATAAAATTACATCAAAATTAATGACAGCTACTATACTAATTAAATTTGAATGGGCATCTTATAAAATTACATCAAAATTAATGACAGCTACTATACTAATTAAATTTGAATGGGCTATAGTACGGGGAATTTATTAATCAGATTGAAAATTAAGAAATTGATTATATAAGGATGAAACATTTCCCTATTAATTATTATTCCAAACATGCCCACTACTCTCAGATTACAGAGAAACCAGACTATTCCTGGCATTACAGAGAAACCAGACTATTCCTGGCATTACAGAGAAGCTATTTCAGTACATCAAACGGCTGCCACCACTTATTATATAGATGGCAGCTTTGTCCTCTCTGTGATAGTGGAGTTAAGCTGGTACCCATTATCATAGTTAGCTATCTATAAAGCAAGACCAGACTTAACGCAGAGAGGTTGTGTAGGCTAACAATATACCACAATGGTGGTCAACAAACTATTAATGACACAGCCATTATGTTATAGACGAGGCATATACAGTGGAACCTCTCTATTCTGGACACCTTGGGGCAAGTCAAAATGTTCTAGTTGTCAGAGGGATAGTCTCATTTCAAGGGGTGAAGTTCTGTTAATGTCAAGCTGTTATATGGGACATATCCAAGTGTCCTTAGTACAGAAGTGTGTTCATTTTAGAGGGTTGGAATAGAGAGGTTACAGAGGTGTCCTCATTTAAGGGGGTTTTAATAGAGAGGTTCCACTGTATACCATTTCAGGGGGTTGGAATAGAGGTGTTCCACTGTATACAGAGGTGTCCTCATTTCAGGGTGTTGGAATAGAGAGGTTACACTGTATACTCATTTCAGGGTGTTGGAATAGAGGGGTTCCACTGTATACAGAGGTGTCCTCATTTCAGGGTGTTGGAATAGAGGGGTTCCACTGCATACAGAGGTGTCCATATTTCAGGGGGTTGGAATAGAGAGGTTCCACTGTATACAGAGGTGTCCTCATTTCAGGATGTTGTAATAGAGGGGTTCCACTGCATACAGAGGTGTCCATATTTCAGGGGGTTGGAATAGAGAGGTTCCACTGTATACAGAGGTGTCCTGATTTCAGGGTGTTGGAATAGAGGTGTCCTCATTTCAGGGTGTTCCACTGTATACAGAGATTTCCTCACATCAGGGTGTTGTAGTAGAGAGGTTCCACTGTATACAGAGGTGTCCTCATTTCTGTGTTCACTGTATACAGAGGTTTCCTCACATCAGGGTGTTGTAATAGAGAGGTTCCACTGTATACAGAGGCGTCCTCATTTCAGGGTGTTGGAATAGAGAGGTTCAACTGTAGTGGTTAAGATAGCTTTTTATTAGTTGGGATATAGCTAATATTCAAGTAGTTAGTCATCCTTAAGACACACATACACAATTGATCATTACTACACACAGCTATCATGCTTCAAACCCATGGAGAGGAAACAACTGTGCTTGAGGGCACACTGGTTGGCCTACCCTAAACTGAGGTGGCCAGGCCCTGCAGACATTTGGCTTCAGGTAAAGCTGGCCAGCAGCAGAGCATTCACTTGCCTCATTAAAGCAATTAGTAGTGTGCCAACAGTTTCCAATTATGCAGAGATCAAAGAACCTCTTATGACAACAACTAAGTAGGACAAATCCATACAACAGGACATGTATGTACAGTGGAACCTCTACAATTACAACCCCCTGAAATAAGGACACTTCTGTATACAGTGGAACCTCTCTGATTACAACCCCGTGAAATGAGGACACCTCTGTATACAGTGGAACCTCTCCAATTACAACTTTCTGAATCAAGGACACCTCTGTATATAGTGGAACTCCTCTACTCTATTCTAACCCCTGAAATGAGCACACCTCTGTATACAGTGGAACCTCTCTATTCCAACCCTCTGAAATGAGGACACCTCTGTATACAGTGGAACCCCTCTATTCCAACTGCCTGAAATGAGGACACCTCTGTATACAGTGGAACCCCTCTATTCCAACCCTCTGAAATGAGGACACCTCTGTATACAGTGGAACCCCTCTATTCCAACCCTCTGAAATGAGGACACCTCTGTATACAGTGGAACCCCTCTATTCCAACCCTCTGAAATGAGGACACCTCTGTATACAGTGGAACCCCTCTATTCCAACCCTCTGAAATGAGGACACCTCTGTATACAGTGGAACCCCTCTATTCCAACCCTATGAAATGAGGACATCCCTCTAATCAGGTCATGTCTGGAATAGAGGTTTCACTGTACCAACAACCATGGCTGACATCTGGTTGAGTATAGCACTGTACCACAGCATACAATAGGATAGGAAATTCATGAATACATTAAAGTTCATCAATTTCACTGAATAGACCTTGTGGACCAGACCTTGTGGACCAGACCTTGTGGACCAGACCTTGTGGATTAGACCTTGTGGATTAGACCTTGTGGACCAGACCTTGTGGATTAGACCTTGTGGACCAGACCTTGTGGATTAGACCTTGTAGATACCTTGTGGACCAGACCTTGTGGACCAGACCTTGTGGATTAGACCTTGTGGACCAGACCTTGTGGATTAGACCTTGTGGATACCTTGTGGACCAGACCTTATGGACCAGACCTTGTGGATTAGACCTTGTGGATACCTTGTGGACCAGACCTTGTGGATTAGACCTTGTGGATTAGACCTTGTGGATTAGACCTTGTGGATTAGACCTTGTGGATTAGACCTTGTGGATTAGACCTTGTGGATTAGACCTTGTGGATTAGACCTTGTGGATTAGACCTTGTGGATTAGACCTTGTGGATTAGACCTTGTGGATTAGACCTTGTGGATTAGACCTTGTGGATTAGACCTTGTGGATTAGACCTTGTGGATTAGACCTTGTGGATTAGACCTTGTGGATTAGACCTTGTGACCTTGTGGATTAGATTAGACCTTTGTGGACTGTTGACATTGATTTATGTTAGCTCACTCTTCAATACAGTCTGAAACTATTCTGTTTCCCTACTCCTTGACAATAGAAGTGTGATGAAATTTCAAACCCACATTAGGACAAAGCTTTCCAGCCTACTTGCAAAACAGGAAGGATGTGGTATCTCTGTATAGTTTTATTATGGAAGTATAGTCTGTATTTCAAGGTAGAAAGTGTAGCTTTTAGACATATATTATAACATAAAAAAATGTCCTTATTCCAGGAATAATACTTTAATTTCCCCTGTATTCTCACATAGGGGGAAGTTTGTAGTTAAAGGATGCACCCTAAGTGACCATCAACACCCACCAATAGAAGTCAATGATCCATAACCATCTTTTAAAATAGCAATTTTCTATGAAGTGGTCAGGTTAAGTGGCACAAGATGGAACCACTAAAATATATGTCTTTACATCATGTTGTTTAACAAGTAACTAACTGCCTTGGGATGCCGTGGTGTGCCACCATTAGATAATAAAAGAAGGGGGAGGTATTCTGAAATAACTTGACCCACATCCAAGAAACTTCTATAACCATTAAAGAGAGGACTTACATCCCCACCCAAAATTCTCACACCTGATAGGCTGAGCAATCCAACACAGTCTTTCCTGCCATACATGAGCTGGTTCTTCCTATAGTTCCATGTTAGAGAGTAGATGGGACCAGGTAACTACATTAATGGACAAAAAGGCAATGAGATCAGACATTGATTACCTTATAAACCAGTGATCTCATATAAACTAGAATTAATTAAGGGAGTGGTTGAGGAGGACATACCCCACCGTTATTATAATACCTCAATTGTATAGAAAGGTTCAAAGGAAGATGTCCATTGGATAACAGTGCTATCAACAGATGCTGAAAATAGCACCTTTCCTTCAGTCCTGGAAAACAAAAGAATTATAAATTTTAAGCAACTTTCTAAGTGCTAGAGCTATCAATTAGCCTTACCAATAAAATAGCTCACTGACCCATCCCTTGTGTCTGTGGTAGGTAGTCACACTTTGACCTGTATCCAGCTCCCAGGATCTCATCACTCCATCTACACAACCATGTTAGAATTGGATTAAGGCAATTTATTACAATATACACCATTAGTGACACCTAGCCAACTTGCAGACAATAGCCAACCACATACCTTCCCAGCTACACAGCCACCTTGTATGAATAAGTTATCCTTATAATACAAGCCTTTAAGAAAGTTGATGGCCCTAATGAGACATGATATTCTATCATTTGAGGAGAGTATACAACAAATTATCCAGATTAGACTACTTAGAGACTTATTGGAAAGCAGTCAACAATAGAAATGTTAATTACTGGCTTCAGGGACACATACTTGGTAATGATGCTAGTCTACCCTTTTAGAAATAAAGTTATTTACAGTTAATGTAAGCAGAAACATTTCAAATGAACCAAATATTGAAGAAATACACTTGTAGACCAGACACACCACCCTGGCAAAGGATATCAGGACAGACATCCCTGCCATCAGCAGTGTTATAGTCACATGGTAACCTCTTCTAGTGCCTTCCTAGACTGGCCATAATAACAGCCCCATGTTTAGTCTCTGGTTTTAGTCAACAGAAGCTGGGGATAAGTCAATACTGTGGCATGTACTGGCTACTCCCTGGTGATTTGAGGAAGTTCTCAGTCAGTTGCTAAGTATCCAGACATTACAAAAAATCAGGCCAGGTTAGTGCTAAAATGGATAATTCTGATAGTAGAGACTGAAAAAAGTCAGAGGCACTGAAATAAAAGGAGGGGCTACTTCATTTCAATTAACACTTCTCAACAGTTTATCTAAGCTATAAGTTTGTTGTCATTAAAAAGATGTGGCAACTTTACTTGTAGCTACAGATATTATGATATTATAAGCTAGCAGATTAATTTCTGCTAAACTAGTTTAGCTACCTTCATGGCCCACTATAACCTCTCTTTTGGGGGGAAGGTATGTTATAGCAGTTATGGTTGCACCACTCAAGTTCTTAACACACAGCTTCGACTCCATGGCTCATTAAGAAGAATAGCAGGCAGGTTAATAGTAACTCTTCGCCCTTTGGAGCCCTAATTTGACCTTATCGACCCCGGGGCAAAAGGTCGAGTTTGAGTGCTGGGTAAGGTTGCAGATTTAGCAGCCTCCGCGGTCACCTTTGTTGTTCATAATGTGATCAAGATCAACAATAAACATTCAGTAGTAGTACCGCTGCAAGTGTGCACTATTGAAAACCTGGCTGTACTGAAACAGTTTAACCACTACTTCTAGCTGTACGGCTGTAACCTCTAATTTTGTTTGGTAGCTGTGATAAATTCGCTGGTGTGAGGCGTCATTGTCAGTAAGCTGGAAGATGGAAGGCGAGATGCCTGCGCCTCGCTTGGAGATTGACCCTAGCAAGTTCATCCTCGTATTAGGGCCTGGCTTTACGGGAGTCCTTCTGGACAAGGTGATGGAGGCTGCTCGCGGTAACATGAGTATGTCTTCTCCAGCCGTTGTGCCTAAGATGCCAGCTCTGGATTTGAGGAGCATGATAAACGAAGGAATCTCTCTTCTCCTTGATTCGGAACATCTCCCAAACGAGGCGGAGAGAGCCGAGCGCGAGCTGCTGTACAGAAATGCATTCGTGGTGGAGCCTCTGAAGAAGATGACCTCAGGCCTGCAGCAATGTGGTCGGTATGGCGAGTGGCTGAGCAATTGCTTCAAGCTGCATCCTATGGCAAACAAGATGCTTCCTACTCTAAGCTACTTGAAGGAGCTGGAGGAGAGAGGCTGCTTGCTCGTTTATACAGGCTGTGATGATGTTCTCTGCAAAATTTCTAACCTCAACCTCCTCCTACCTGAGGATGCTGTGGAGTGGTCCAATGGCAGTCTAAAGGGGATTATGAATGTACATGGAGTGTACTGGAAACCAGACTCTTTACAGCTAAAATGTGAGGTGTATGAGGATCCTAGGCATCCAGCTAGATCTGCAATGGAACATATGGTCATGACCTTCAGAGAAAAATACATCATTTCTCTTGGATTTTGTGGACAACTGGACAACCCAATGCTTATAAACTTCACTAGAACCTTCTTAACCACTGCAAAGAACCAGCATTGTTTTAACCTTGCAATGAACCCAGCTACTTCCAGTATGAAGAGTTTAGGAGTTGAGTTATTACAACTACCACTCATGAGCAGTGGGAAGACTCCCCACTATTTGCCTATAATATCTCTCACCGGGTTCAGTAAAGCAGTATGTAAGTCTCTCTAATAAGTTAAAAAAAAATACATAAATTACATTATTGAAGGGTCATAGTACATCAGAGGTCAGGGTTCAAGTGTTATCTAACCCTGGGTCAGATACGTGACCTAGGCCTGTTGGAGTATTGATTAACTTATTAGCTGAACAATTTGGTTTCTTTTGTGTCTGGGATGGCTACTTTATTTTTGTATTTTTATGCTTGAAAGGTCAGTGCATACCAGAGTGCCTAGCAACTGACCACAGCTATAATTTATTGAGTTTCCCTCTGCAAGGGCCTTTTTTTATTATGTATTTTTTGGCTTTAGTGCTCAGATCAATTTCCTATCCCTTGGCTCATTCTTTCTGTACTGTTAATTAAGTGATTGTAGTTGTATCTTTCGCTGATATCCTATCCTAATTGCTCAAAACCTGAAAGAGGAGACATTCCCACTGAGAGAGGTCCTGGGATGCTGGCCATAGGGTATAGATAGAGGCAGCCTAAGGGATTAGAGAATGCACATTGGGATGGTCATGTGCTTGGTACATTATCATCCACATTGAAACACACTTAAGTAGTGTGCCTTCTGAATGGTACTGGAAGTTGCAAATGATTGTTGAATTGTCTGAAAGTAAGGCTGCCTAATTTCTATGTCATGTAGGGGCCCAGGATGAGGTGGTGAGGGGAGTGACTCCCATAATAATTTTTATTCTTATATAATGGCATCCATCTCTGACCAAATATAATATGTGGTCTCTTTCTGTAGGCAAAGAAACTGATTTCCCATCAAGTGGTGAACTTCGAGACCACCAAATGATGGCCTTGTTGGTTGACTCCAAGCAAGGGGCATCAGAAATATCAAAAATGATGTTCAATAGTCCAGGAGTAGACTTTGTCTTCTTTAATAGTGTGAATGTGTCTAGCCAGACCACCTATACTGTATCTGTACGTGTGGAATCCTCCAGACTAGGAGGGTTATGGGAATGGCTCTGGAGAGAGAAGAAGGAATTGCTGGCTAGCAAGGGTCTCTTTGCCGTAATGATGCAAACAGGGACTGTGGCATGGATGCAGAACCTTAGAGGTGAGTAGCAGTGGTTGGATCCTGTCACTAGTTTTAATAATGATATGCTCCATAAGTTGATCCTAGATCCCTTTGAGTATCCAAACTTTGTATATCTGATCTCTTTGAGTATCCAAACTTTGTATATCTGATCTCTTTGAGTATCCAAACTTTGTATATCTGATCTCTTTGAGTATCCAAACTTTGTATATCTGATCTCTTTGAGTATCCAAGCTTTGTATATCTGATCTCTTTGAGTATCCAAGCTTTGTATATCTGATCTCTTTGAGTATCCAAGCTTGATCTCTTTGATGTGGTATTGGATGGGATGAAGCAATTAATTAGTAATAAGGAGAAACGGTACAAATTTCTTGAGGGTGTGGTTAGTTTTCACTTTCATTTGCAATAATTCTAGCAAATTACCTTTTCCTCGGAGTTGGTTAGAGGACTCCATGGCAGCTATGGCTTTGATACTCTTTGCCTCAACACTATCTTTTCCACTGTCTGCTACAGTTTACTGCTAACTGATGACAGCTTGCAATACAACATAAAATGATGCCATTTTAGTCTGTAAAAGGTAGTGTGGTTTCACGGCTGTCCTTATATAGAGAGTTCTATAGGAATATCTATACCCCAGCCATCAAAAGAGCCACTGTACTAGGAGCCAGTGCCAAATTCATTCCAGAAGCCATTAGCTAGGAGAGAAAGTGGTTTGTATGATATGAACAGAGAAGCTAACCAACGGCCACTCTACATCAAAGAGAGTAATATTACTTTAGGGGGGGGAGCTGTGGCCCTTTAAATCAAGGACAGTCAAAGGTTAGCAGTTAAGGTGGACTATGTGTTGGCCTGGGATCACACCATATAGTTTATCTGTTTCAATCATTTGTTTTCACCACAGTTGTGACCTTTAATAGTGAGAGCTCTATATATAGTGAGGGGTTATGCAATATTATAGTATTAAGGGATTATATGCAATATTATGGTATTAAGGGGTTATATGCAATATTATAGTGAGGGGACTATATATAGTGAGGGGTTATGCAATATTATAGTATTAAGGGATTATATGCAATATTATGGTATTAAGGGGTTATATGCAATATTATAGTGAGGGGACTATATATAGTGAGGGGTTATGTGTAATATTATAGTGAGGGGTTATGTGTAATATTATAGTGAGGGGAGTGAGGAGTTATAGTGAGGGGAAGTAAGGGGTTATATACAGTATAGTGAGGAGAATGAGGGGTTATAAATAATTACCTAATACTGTAAACTTTGTAATGAAAGGTCATATAAGCCTTAATTAAGGAAGAAGGGGGAAGAGTTTAACTAACTATCCTACATAAGAAGAGGAGGTATCATAGGTTAGCTGTAATTAAAATGGAAGAGACAGTATTCCTCACTTGAAGAACTCATTCTGCCAGTTAATGTTCAGAATCTTGAACTTAGCACTGTTAGCTTTATAACTGTGAAGAATTGATGTTTCAATGTCTAAAATGGTTGGTAGCTATGTATTACACATGTAAAATGTATCTCTGTGACTCTGTCACTCTGTATAAAAGACATCTGCCTTGGTGTTTACAAGCATGTTCCATTATGTGTTATGTCACCTGTTACAGGTGTTAAGCCAACTGCTGGTTGCTGTGTGAACTGTGATTCTTCTGGTTCCACTGTGTGGGGAGGTCACCTTGTGCATGTAACATGCAGGGCTATTTTCACATGACATTGATTTCAATCCACTAATGAACCTTATCCATTCAGAGGCAATATGAGGACAGGAGACAAGTGTCCTTTGTATGGAGGTTGTCCTTATTTCAGAGGTTCCACTGTCCTGGTTGAGGACAGGAGACAAGTGTCCTTTGTATGGAGGTTGTCCTTATTTCAGAGGTTCCACTGTCCTGGTTGAGGACAGGAGACAAGTGTCCTTTGTATGGAGATTGTCCTTATTTCAGAGGTTCCACTATCTCTTGGTTGAGGACAGGAGACAAGTGTCCTTTGTATGGAGATTGTCCTTATTTCAGAGGTTCCACTGTCTCTTGGTTGAGGACAGGAGACAAGTGTCCTTTGTATGGAGATTGTCCTTATTTCAGAGGTTCCACTGTCTCTTGGTTGAGGACAGGAGACAAGTGTCCTTTGCATGGAGGTTATTCTTATCTCAGAGGTTCCACTGTCTTGATTGGGTACAGGAGACATGGAGGTTGTCCTTATTTCAGAGGTTCCATTATTTTGGTGTATATAGGCCACTCTTTAGTCTCAGTACACTCACAACTTGAACTCCCGTGAACTGTCAGTCATTCTATGTGCTGATACGTGATCACATTTCAGAGTGCAGGCTATTTATATATTTGTCTGTATACACTGTAGTAAGTGGTGTGTTATTGAGAAAGGTGGTCTGTGTACCTAAGATGAACCCTAAATTGCTTTGATGCTTGGCCTTCACGTTTAGATATACACACAAGAGTGTTTTTGGTCCACGTATGCACCCTGACCCCAGATGTTTGTAACAGCATGGAGTAATGTGTCTATGTGGCTGGAGTACATGGTAACACGATGAGTGTTATCCAATGAGACGCTTTCTGGGTTATTAATTTGTGGACTTGTCGCTGGTTCTGTCCATGTTGATGCTATAATAATGTTAAAGTTTCATGTAATGTGCAATTGAACCTCTATTCCAACCTACTGAAATGAGGTCATCCAGTGGAACCCCTCTATTCCAACTTCCTGTGTAATGGTTTACCTCTGTGACACAATGGACCTCAACCCCCTGGAATGAGTGGAACCCCTCTATTCAAACCCCCTGAAACAGGATACCTTAATGTACACGATGAACCTCTTTCATTCTAACCCCCTGAAATGAGGGACACCACGATGTTATAATTATGAGCCTGTTTTAGATTCTTTCTTTCTTCTTTACTAGGTTATCCAAATTGTCACCAGACTGACTTGGTGGTTCAATCTAAACCAGAGATAGGCAACGTTCCCATGGAAACAGTCCAGCCAATAATCAAGCCTAGCCCGAAGCTGCTCTCTCCCTTGGTCAGACAAGAATTTCCCATTCTCAAGCCAGGTGTGAAAAAAGTGCCCCGCTATACAGTCCACAAATTCCACATGAAGCCTCCTGTGGGTACTAGTTTAACCCTTCCAGCTAACAGCCACTCCCCCTTTCCAAAACCGTACCTAAATGGTTTCAGTGATGATACTAACATGTATGCACAGACCTCTGAGTTTCCCAAGAAGTATGAGAGACGTTGTAGCCTCCCCCCTAACATCCAGACCAATCCAGGGTTAGGATCTGATAACACGCTGTTCAGGCTAGCTGAGAACTGTCAGAGCTCCTCAGCAGAGCTCCATCCACCCAGCTATACCGCCATTAAACAGGCCCTGCTGTGTGACAAGTACAAACGACGTCAGAGCATGCAGACTGACCCGAAGACCCTGAAGAACCTCTTGCAGACCAAGCTGGTGATTTCGGACAAGAATGACTTGGTAAATTTAAGGAGGAAGTCAGATCCCGGTTCTTACATGAAACAGCGAGACTTTGAACGAAGGAAGGAACTATTTATCGACGAGAATATCTCCTGGTCCAAGTCCTATGGGAAGATTATTGACAATCAGGTTCAACGATGGAAACGAAGAAGAGAACAGAAATATCAGCAGGAATTTTTCACTTGGAAAACTGCTGATCTTGCTTCAGTTTCTGCTCTTAACCCCCAACTCCAAATGATTAACCCATTTATGCCTGGCCAACCTGGAATTATTAACCCCCTCCAAGTGGGTGATGGTCGGACTAAACCGACAGCCCCTCTTTTTGCAAACACTCTCCTAGGCACCACCTCAGGAGGTGTGGTCAGCCCATATATTTTTCCTCCGGGAACCTTACCCAGACCAACTACAACAACAGCACCAGCAGCGGCAACCAGCACACCTATTTACTATAACCCCTTTGGTTCTCCGTACACATTCATCAGTCCGTACCCGACTCTCCAGCTCAGCCAGGTTGCTCAACAGCCTGCAGCTGCAACCACGTATCTAGTTCCTCAAGCAGCTCTGGCCACCGGTCATCAGCCGGGCCTCTACTATTACATGCCTTCACAACCTTCTTCTACGAAAACTCCTCCCTCTTTAGTCAGTAACACGTCAGCAGTTGCAACTACAGCAGCAGTATCTGTTCCCACTAATCATATAAGTCCTCTCAACACTTCAGCCATCTCTATCCCTTCGTCTTGTATCGGACTATTTACCCCACCCACTATCAAGACTGTTCCAGCTTCTTCCCCGCCCAATCAGGAGCTTTATGTTCACAGCCCAGTTTCACCATCTAGCCGAAAGAGGCATCAATCGGTTCCCGAGAAACTGACATCTTTACTTCACCCTCCATTGGCACTCTCCAGTGGTAGGAGTAGTCCCATGGCGGAGGACGAAGAGAACCTTGATTCTCCGCCTTCCTCAAAGAAACAGCGCTCGACCAGTGATACGACTGTATATCACTCTCCCTACGGATACCCACAACATTCTCCCAACCAGAACCACAGTCCTCACAGACACAGTGCCAGTCCCCAGCCGATCCAGGGAGGCACGGTTGACAGACTCTCAGCCTTGCAGACACACCTCCTACAAGTGCATGGAATCACTCGAACAGCTGTAGAGGATCGGCAGAATAGGTGGAGATACAAGAGAAACACAGGACACAGTCCAGTCTCTCGGGGAGGAGTGGTGGGGAGTGGCAGTCCCAGTCCTGTTAGTGTGTATAATAGCGATATAGATGAAGCTGAAGAAGTATTGACCGATCAGGAACAGATCCAGAATACTCACGAGAGGACCCAAGTCTCACAGGAAAGGGGAGATATCTCGCAGGAGAGGACTCGGGTCTCGCAGGAAGAAAGAATGGAAACAAAGAACACTGCACCAGATCGTGTGAATGAGAGGATTATTGACAATAGTACTCTGAGAAATACAGAAGTGGATGAAGGTATGTTATTGTTCCTATTTCAGGGGCTATGGGTGTCCATATCAGGGGGTTAAGGGGTTAAAATCCATGGGTTTAAGATCTGTCTAAGGGGGTTAAAATTCATGGATTTTCAGGGGGTTAAAATCCATGGCTTTAAGATCTAGGGGGTTAAAATTTATGGGTTTAAGATCTAGGGGGTTAAAATCCATGGGTTTAAGATCTGTCTAAGGGGGTTAAAATTCATGGATTTTCAGGGGGTTAAAATCCATGGCTTTAAGATCTAGGGGGTTAAAATCCATGGCTTTAAGATCTAGGGGGTTAAAATCCATCTAGTGGAAGTGTGAAGAAGCTGTTAGCTATTTTGCAATGCTAACAATGACAACATTGCAGCTGACATAGGACATAGTGTCAGTAAATCATGTGAATTCTGCTCATCTTCTGGTGAAGTGTAGTCCCCAAGCCAAATACATAATCATCCTGGAGGATGTGTATTTACCCTTGAATCTATCAAAACAAAATATCCCCCACACCGAATCCCTAAATCAAACCACAAGGTTCTCCACAGAAACAGATAGCCTTGTTTGTCAACCACAGTGAGGCCTTATCTCCCCACCTACTCATCCCGTACTTAGATCATGCTGAAACCATAGGACAGACCCTAAATTAACAGAACTGACATAGTTTCAGAGATTGCCCTATATCTTTGTTTATTGAGTAATCCCTATGTAAATATACTATGATATAATCAGTTATGTAATGGGACTATTATGAGAGATTCTGGAGTAGTGGTCTCACCCTTGGGACATTACCAGTTGGCTGTTATACAGAGGTGGTCTGCTCATACAGTGGAACCTGTATATAGTGGTCACCCTTGTGACACAACCAGTTGGCTGTTATACAGAGGTGGTCTGCTCATACAGTGGAACCTGTATATAGTGGTCACCCTTGGGACACAACCAGTTGGCTGTAATACAGAGGTGGTCTGCTTATACAGTGGAACCTGTATATAGTGGTCACCCTTGGGACACAACCAGTTGGCTGTAATACAGAGGTGGTCTGCTTATACAGTGGAACCTGTATATAGTGGTCACCCTTGGGACACAACCAGTTGGCTGTAATACAGAGGTGGTCTGCTTATACAGTGGAACCTGTATATAGTGGTCACCCTTGGGACACAACCAGTTGGCTGTTATACAGAGGTGGTCTGCTTAAATAGTGAAACTTGTATATAGTGGTTTGGCAAGGAACCTATATAATATAGTGGTCACCCCTTGGAGCACAGCCAATGTTTTGAAGGTACACTCTTAAAGGGTTGCCTGTTTATATAGTGGCACTTGTGGACACAACTGGTTGGCTATTTAGCTACAAAGAAATCTCTACCGTTCTACAACCTCTACCCTAACAACCCCTCCCCTACAACCCCTCCTCTATAACCCCTCCCCTACAACCCCTCCTCTATAACCCCTCCCCTACAACCCCTCCTCTATAACCCCTCCTCTATAACCCCTTGAAATGTGTGTATAAGCCATTTAAACACTTGAAATGACCCACCTGTCCCCTGAAAATGTGTGCACAAACCCTCCTGTCCCCTTAAAATGTGTGTATAAGCCCTCCTGTCTTGTTTAAGCCCACCTGTCCCTTGAAATGTGTGTATAAACCCCCTGAAATAAGGACAACACAGCTGTTATATTAACTTATTGAATATCTATTGAAATTAACCCAGGTTCTGTTAACGGTACGTCACAACTCCCTCTCTGGCAGTTCCTTCTTGAACTCCTTGTTTCCAACACTAATTTGATTCATTGGACAGACGACGAATTTGAATTCCAAATCACAGAACCCACCAAAGTCTCCCAACTCTGGGGGCAGCTGACCAACAACTCATCTATGAACTATGAAAAACTCCTCTCAAATTTAAACCACTACTTCAACAAAGGAGCCATCAGCCAAGTGCATGGAAGGAAACTGACCTTTAGATTCACTGGACACATTAGGAATTACGTGCAGAGGAGAAGGTCTCAAGTGATGACCACTCATGAAGAAATAGTCATTGTATAAATATGACTTCTTGTGTGACAATCTAATTTCTATATTTCATCAGTTTTAAAGTTTGTTATCCCCACCACGCCCCCACCACACAATCACCACACCCCCATCACCACCACTCCATCTACAATACTCTCTGTACACATACCACACTATACAAGTTCTGTATCTATTAGCATTATAATTCTGTAATAGAATGGTGTAAAGTGCAAGGTATTCACTGTGTGATGAGGGCACATAATATGGCGGAGAGAGAGAGGGAGAGAGAGCTAACATTGTAATGTATCACACTCTTTGCTGCTTTGCCTTCTTTCTTTTTGCCTTTCTTTCTTCCTCACAGTCAGAGTGGTCTGAGTTATTGGGTTTCTCCATCGCTTCACCTTCCTCATCGAATGTCAGGTGTGAATTGAGTTTGATTTTCTTGTTGAGAATTTTTTTGATGGAGGACACTTTTGATCCCAGCCTACGTGGAGTGGGGTGTGGTTTCACCAGCTCAGCTGTGTGGGGGAGGGGCTTGACGTCCAACAGATCATCTCCAGGTGACTTGTCAGTGTTTGGTTTTATTATCCTATGCAAGAACACAAACGCAAGAACACAAACACAAGACCTTCAGCGAGCTATTCCCCTCACACACAATTTTATTCCAGAGTGGCCCCCACAGTCATGGGATCCGATGATTAATAACATTGTGATATAGCAGATCTCCCTTCAATTCTCTAGTACCAATCCTACTGCCATACTCCCCTCAATTCCCAGGGACAACACAACATAATCTCAAGTCTATTGTGTATATATACACTTAGGCCTTTAGAAAAAGTACTTAAAATACAAACACTCCTAATGACAAAGCCGTTCTATAGTATTGGCTGTGGGCCTCTCACTGCAAAATTAACTGTATATCTCGTAAGCAAGTACAAAGCATGGTGGATCTAGTCATGTGAGTGCATGTTTCTGCAGTTAATTGGCAGAAACATGTGTTATTTTTAATCCCAACCTGCAGTCCAACCTGCAAAGTCTCAGACTTTAATAAGAAGCTCACACTAGATTACCTCTTAACAAAGAGCACTTCTTCATCTTCATCTGAGTCACCAACTTCATCCTCTCTCTCGCTTTCCTCATCACTGCTTAGTGTTTCACCAGTCTCATCACTAGTCTGAACTAAACCAGCTCTTGCCTTGGATGATCTTTGAAGGAATCTGATCCTAGGAGGTTGAGGAAGACCCAGTGAGATGGCGTATTCATTCATGGGTAGATTGTGGATGTCAAATATTCTTTTGTTGGATTGCAAATGGATTGATCTCAAGTAACATACGAAACTTCTCTGTGCCCACTGCTTAATATCTGGGTCTTGAGCACAAAACCCCTCTAATTTTCGCTGAATGGAAGCTACTTTCTTTGGGTTGACCTCAATTTTTTCAATGGGTATATTTCTCTGCTCGAGTTCTTCCAACATTCCAGATTCCTCTGATGGCAGAAGAAAGAGAACTGCTTTTCCATCTTTCTCGTAGCGAGCAGTTCTTCCAACTCTATGAATATATGTGTTAACATCTTCAGGACAGTCCAGTTGGACCACCCAGTCTACAGCTGGTATATCCAGTCCCCTTGCAGCAATATCAGTTGAGAAGAGAACCGATGCTTTCCTCCGACAAAATTCACTGAATATTCCCATCCTCTTGAGGTGTTTCTGTCGGCCATAGAGAGCCATCAGAGGAATGCCAGGCTTCATTCGCCGAAAAACTTCATACACAAACTTTACTTGTTTGCAGCTAGAGATAAAGACAATTATCTTTGACGTCAGGTGACTACGGATGAAGGAAAAGAGAACGCTCAGTTTATCTGGAAGTTCAACTACAATGTAGCTTTGAATTAACTTGTGAGGAGTGCTGTACTTGGAATGCTCATGTACTGCAACATACTCTGGTTCAACCAAGCTTAGTCGAGCTAAATCACGGACAGATTTAGTCTGTGTTGCCGAGAATAGAAGAGTTTGTCGTTGTGGAGGTAAATTCTGGATAATAGCATTCATAGCTTGCTGGAATCCAAGATCAAGGATCCGATCTGCTTCATCTAGAACAAGCATCTTAAGGGAAGTACAGTTAAAAGTTGCTGTCTCGTCCATGTGCTGGAGAAGACGTCCTGGCGTACATATAACAATGTTTGTCTGCTCGATGTGTCTTTTCTCAAACTCTATGTCTTTGCCTCCTGTCACGAGACCTGCTGAGAAGTCATGACAAGCACCAACCTTCCTCAAAACTGCAAAAGTCTGATATGCAAGTTCCCTGGTAGGAGAGATGACTAACACACCTAGACCATCCATGTTTGTCCATCTCTCTCTCCACAACAGTTCGAGTAAAGGCACTAAGAAAGCCAGTGTCTTCCCAGAACCTGTCTTAGCAGCACCTAACACATCTCTGCCTCTCAAGGCTAGAGGGATGGCTACCCTCTGTATGTCTGTGGGGTCAGTGTAACCACAGTTGCGGAGTCCTTCTCTGGTGGCAGTAGAGAGAGGCAAGTCAGTAAATTTCGTCGCTTTTACTCCGTCCAGTGAGTCATACTGAGCACACGCTTGTTCTATCTCTCTCACCGTCATCTTCCATTTAGGCTCGCGTTTCCTAAACTTTCCCTTAGGCTTGGCATTTCTTTTACGCCGCGACACCACTCTCTCCGCCATTCCCTAGATCCTCTATCTCCTTCGAACCACGTGGGGTGGGGAGGTTAATAATATGGAAAAGGGTCGCTCGTGTGTAAAACTTAATGTGGTAATTCAATGTCATGTTTGATTCGTGAATTTGTTTAATAGAAAGTCTGCAGCTGTTCCTGGAGCTGTTGTCCCTGCCAAAACTTCCTCTTCCATGACCCTGATCTGCTCAGTCATTCCTGACTCAGAACGAAACCTGTGCATAAAACAGAGGGATTAAAAGTGTGCAAACCCCTCTCAGTGTCACTGCCCTGTCTGTCAGAAATACTAATCAGCTAATCATTTCATCATCCTGTGCATGTTTGTTGTTGTTTATTGCATTTTCATCGTGTCATGATCAAATAACAAGTTCATAGTTCATAGCTCAAAGCGATAAATATTTCTTCCTGATCAATGTTTTGGCAATTATTAACCTTTGAACCCCGTGCCAGTGGAAAGGATACAGCTATAGGACTGCAATTTGTAATCATTCTTCATTGTGAATGACTTGTCAATAGATTTAACTACAAGTGCAAATTGGGAAACTATATAACTGTGCTACACACTGTGTGTGCCAGTTCCTTCAGTCCTTATAGAACTACCCCTGGTCAGTCGTATGAGAGTTCTCAGCACTACACCCCTCAGTCACCTCCCTATCAATGTGTGAGAGTTCTCAATGCTACCCCCTGGTCAGTCACCTGTATCCTAACTCCCTGTCAATGTGTGAGAGCTCTCAGCACTAACCCTGGTCAGTCACCTGTATCCTAACTCCCTGTCAATGTGTGAGAGCTCTCAGCACTAACCCTGGTCAGTTACCTGTATCCTAACTCCCTATCAATGTGGTGCCACATCCATAACTTCCTCTGTAGCTTCCTCTTAATCTCAAACTCTTCAACTTCCTGGAATAAAGATGAATTTATAGTGGAATGGAGACTGATTGTGTGTGTCAAGGCAGACAATAATATTTAGTCAGACAGTATAGCACGTATTCTCTTGTCTCCCCCCCCCTCTAAATGTGGTTCTCCAATGGTCCTTATAAACCACTTTCTGGAGAGGAAAGGTGTGTGTGTATTGTAGTGTTTGTAACTAACATGCATCTTCCTGGTATAGTCTTGGATAGTTCCCCATAGTTCATCAACTCCCACATCTTTTAGTGCAGATGCCATTATTACCTGTAGTAATTCAAAGAACACATGAAAGTGGCTTGCAGTGACATACTCTGCCATTTTCTACAGCCCCGACAACATGTTACCTCCCTCTTCCCACACAGTACCAACAGCATGATGTAACTCTATCATGTCTCACTTTTGTTTTCCAGTGTTTACTCTTGCTCCTGGAGAGTTTGACGGCACTCACGTAATCTCCTTTCATTCTCCTAGCAGCTGGGAGAAGATCACCATCTGCTTTATTGATCAGGATAATGTCTGAGACCTCCACTATACCCCTCTTGATTCCCTGGGGAGAGGAAGAGGTACTGTGAGTACTGAGACCTCCACTATACCCCTCTTGATTCCCTGGGGAGAGGAAGAGGTACTGTGAGTACTGAGACCTCCACTATACCCCTCTTGATTCCCTGGGGAGAGGAAGAGGTACTGTGAGTACTATTGAGGAGGAGGGAATAAATATACATTCCTTGTGGAGGGACACAATAATCAAAGGAAGATGAGAAGAGGGAAAAGAAAAAAATTATTCTGGGGGAAGGAGGGGGATTGGGGAGAGTAGGGGGGGAGTGGGGAGTGGGGAGAGTAGGGGGGAGGAAGTGGGAGTAGGAAGTGGGAGTAGGGGGGAGTGGGGAGAGTAGGGGGGGAGTGGGAGAGTAGGGGGGGAGTGGGAGAGTAGGGGAGGGAGTGGGAAGGAGAAAGGGGGAGCAGAGGGTGACTCTTGTTTACAACTATTTGTACCTGGAGTTCATCACCAGCTGCCGGAGGAATGACCAGCACAAATACATCAACCATATCAGCTACGGAGGTCTCTGACTGTCCCACACCAACCGTCTCCACTAGAATAACATCATACCCTGCACCTGTTGTATCATCACGAAAAACACCTTTTACCTATAACTCCTGAGGAAATTTATTACCTTCACAGAGAAGGATTGCATCATTAGTGCTTCTTGTCACGCCCCCCAGACTCCCCCCAGTGGGGGAGGGACGGATATAGGCATTGGGATCACATGCTAAACGGGTCATTCTTGTTTTGTCCCCTAAGATGGATCCTCCAGTTCTAGTGGATGAGGGATCAATTGCCTACACACAAATACACTCTATGCCAACCTGACAGCCAACTGGTTGATTACCAATGGTGACCACAATATTATTATGCAGGTTCCACTGTATAATACCCAACTGGTTGTGTCTCAAAGGTGACCACTATATACAGCTTCCAGCAGGCCACCTCTGTATAACGGCCAACTGGTTGTGTCCCAAGGGTGACCACTATATACAGGTTCCACTGTATGAGCAGACCACCTCTGTATGACAGCCAACTGGTGGTGTCTCAAGGGTGACCACTATATACAGGTTCCACTGTATAAGCAGACCACCTCTGTATGACAGCCAACTGGTTGTGTCTCGAGGTTGACCACTATATACAAGTTCCACTCTATAAGCAGGCCACCTCTGTATAACAGCCAACTGGTTGTGTCCCAAGGGTGACCACTATATACAAGTTCCACTGTATAAGCAGCCAACCACTGTGTAACAGCCAACTGGTTGTGTCTCAAGGGTGACCACTATATACAGGTTCTACAGGTGACCTCTGTATAACAGAGTATGTAATCTGCAACTCAAAAAAATTCCATTGTCTAAACAAACATCTTCTATATTTTTGATGTGGTTGGCATTTGGCACTCAACTCTCTACTCACAGGAGAGATCTAAAAGCAGCTCACCAATACAGCTATTCTGTATCCCTGCCCTACCAGCCTCAGCCCAAGTGTCTCCACTAAAGTTGACTTTCCTGCTCCAGGTGGGCCTGTCAGCCCCACCCGAATAGTTTGGTCGGTTTTAACCTGTTTTAATTGCTGGCTTCTACTTGAAAGGACATGAGAAAGAAGCCATTGAGCTTGTCTGCGCTTAATTGGGTGCTTTGATTCAACTGTACAGAAAGGGTTAACAAAGAATCAGTGAAATTTACTAATGGCCACACTTATAATAGGGGCACATGACCTCCAATATGACCTTTAATGTGACCTCCAATATGACCTTCAATATGACCTTTAATGTGACCTCCAATGTGACCTCCAACAATTGCACACAATGAAATGAATATTATTTATACACTTAATCTCTAATTAAAGGAATGAATAGCAGTCACCTGACCCACCTCCACAGGAAAAGGGTAAATTCCTGTAATTAAGCATATCCTCTCTCTCACCTAATGTAATAGCTTCAGCTAAACTAGCTCGTTTTCCACTCAGTAGACCTTCCTTCATTCCCTGTATCTTAGCACTGATCACAGCTTTCTCTTCACAGTTGTCAGTGTCATGACTTGCTGAAGTGGCATGTACCCTAATGCCATGGCACACATGTAGATTAGATCTATGACTGCTGCTGCTGCTGCAGTGGAGTTGAGGATCATGTGATCTGGAGGACAAGGTCTGTAGCCATGGATATACTGATGAGAAGAAAGCAGGAAAGCCAAGCGTCTTTCTTCCTAGAACAGCACAAACTAGTCCACCAGTACACGAAAATACCTTTCTTCTTCGACCATGTGACAACGTTCTTGCCATCACGATACTTAGCCACACCCCATAATATGCTTGAACGCCCACGTTAATCGTCATTTTATACGCATGTGCAAGCATTTTTATGGTATAAGTAGCTAGGTAATAAGGCTGTCTAGATAGCTGCAGTTCCTCTCCTTCTATGCAGCTGGGTTAGTAGCAAGGAGGACCAGTCACTTAGTAGTTTTTCTAGAGCGAAATAAGCTGGAAAACTCTCAAATTGCTACATTATTTAATCTCCTGTTCTTGTTGAGTCTGACAGGAGTTCTTCACTCCTTTTATGACTGAAACATGGAATTAAGGTTAGTCTATCGAAACTATTTCTCTATGAATGTTTATAGATACCTTGCATTTTCAAAAATCTATATACTTCTGCAGATTTTCCACTTTAGTCCATTTGGTTCTATTTATTCTGATAGTTAATTCTGCAGCAAACAAGGTATGAGAATATAACAGCTTCTATATTACAATATGTACTCGCTATACTCAAAGGTTGTGTGGTAAAACATAGCTGTTGTCGGGCTTTATGGATGATGGCCCTTGTGTTTGTGTGGTTGGACTTTGATGGTGTAGATGATTCTAATGGGAATGTGGCTGTGAAGTCAATATCAGTTTATTAACACTAATGGACCAGTACTTGTCAAAGTTTTGCATCAATTAAAGAGAAAAATTTTAGACATTGCATTGTGTAATCTTCTCTAAGATGACTGCTGTTCCCGAGCCACTGGTTTTAAGGGTAAAATATCACTATATAGTCCAGTAGTTGCTACATAAGATAGCTGAGGTGCCGGAATCCATTTTCAGTGGTGGTTTATTGTTTTAAAGCTAGTTTTAGGTAGCTATGAACTTTACAGCTGATCTCAGAGAAGACCAGAAAATGAAGTGATGCAGGACCCTTGTGGTTCATAGTGTATAACAGGGGCATATTTGACACAAAAGTCTGTTGTCCTAAATTTCTCTGTGTAGTGAGCATCAATTTTTCTGGACCAATAACAGCCAAAACTTCATTTTTAGTGGTTCTGTAATAGCTCAGTTCCTTATCTCTATCCAATCTCCCAAATATAACATAGAGAGCCCAGCAATTTAAAGGTAGTAGACCATTAGGGTATCCACCATGCAATAAAAAACATATCTATGCTTGTATTTATTTACATGGTTAGGTTATATGTGGTGATGCAAATTACAAAATGGTAGATGTAATATGTGAGGTGCTGTTCAGTTGGTGCAGGTAACAAAATGGTTGATGTAATATGTGATGTTGTTTAGTGCATGATAATGAAGGGAGCATTGTATTTTTGGATATGGCCATTTGTGGGTCATCAAAACTATGTAATTGGTGGTTTTATGAGCACTTTCTCTTGGTGTTGTGATTCACTTTAGTAACTATGTTAGCTAAATCCACATACCTTGTCTGTGACAGCTAATGTGTGTATCTTATGTCAATTTGTTCAAAGACAAATTGAAAGATGTAGGAAATGACTGTAAAAGATATATACAATCATTTTAATTAGAGAACACATTATTATGCTGTATTATAAGGAGCAGCTATCCTATATATACCTACTGCAACATCTGTTTTCAGAGTCTGAAGATAGATGGATACGCCATTTGTTGCTTGCTACTAGTCCACAGTTTAAAGAATTGGCCTTTTATTGTGCTAATCATAAAGGATTGCTGTTTCTCTTGTACATATACATCTTTTGAAGTTCTCATAAACTTAGTCCACAGAAAGATTATATAAGCATTCATGAATATATACATCTCTGTGGCTAATCATACGTCTAAATTTTTCTTCTTAACCATTATAATAATTAAATACCTACCTGTTCAGACATCTTTTGACTATCTCTAAATGCATCAGAGAACCTCTCTAGCTAAGCAGCTTGTAGAATCTCTCTTGGCAGACTGTAATTTGTTGCAATCATTTCTTCTAAATTAATGTTGGTACTGGTAATTTGGCATGTGAGTACACCAACTATCAACTCCTAAGGGGTTTGTAAAACCCAGAGAGTACTGTGTGTGCTAGTTTGAGGTGGGATACTAGTAACAAGATCATTAGATTTTTTATGGAGTTTATAAGTTTCTGTGACCAATAGCTATAGTGACTAGCTACAGTTTAAATTGGCAGATAAGATGCAATAAAGGAAAACAGCATGCTATTGATGTGCCAAGCAGCCACCTTTCTGTTACATGTAAAGCTCAGTAACAAAGTTTGTTCAGTCAGTAGACTCAGGAACCTGCAACATCATGTAATACCCCATTAGTCCATAAAGAAGTGGAATGTTAGTTTACTATTGGACATTGTAGAAACCACAGTTTATATAACACACACCCTTTAGGAAAACAGCAGCATTACTGTACAGACATTGACCTCTAACTAAATTGTGGTAGGTTTGGTATGACATAGCTTGCCTGAATGTTTGCTGTGTCTAAGGTATAGGATGTGGTTTCTTTACTGAGAATCGATGTCACTATTTTACCAAGCAGTCACCATCCCAATTCCCAGCTTAGAAAGGATTAAACAGCTGCTGATTCTAGACTATTGTTTGTGGAGGCAGATGGTCAGGAGAGCGTATATAGAGAGATCTATCTGGAGAAGGATATGATCACAGGTCTTGTGGTTTGCAAACCATCATGAAAAGCTAAACGCTAGTAGCATGTCCATAAAGCACAGAGTGATTATGTGATATTTCTTCAAGTGAATACTTTCTTAGCCATGATTTGATACAGTGAGTGAGGCACACTACATATAGAGTGGCACACTACATATAGAGTGGCACACTACATATAGAGTGGCATACTTAAAGCTAAACCATCAGTACAACCCTTTCTTTTCTAACTATTTACATTGGAATAAGGAGTGCTGATAACTAGAACTATTCACGAATAAGCAATGTGATCAGCTGGACTTTGAGAGTTAGGTAATAGAATGTATGGTCTGCCATAGAATCCCACCACTAAAAATCTTTTTTTTTACATGTATATTACTTAATTAGCTAAAAGGTTCAGACCACTACTTACTAGATTAATTAACTAATAATGATCCATCTTGTTGTTTTCCAGAGTATAAATTCATTCCTTTAGCCCACAAAAATTAGACCACTGCACGTTAACATGGCAGGGATCAATAGGGAAGAAGCCACATACATCAGGAGAGTATACTTGTTTGCATGTTAGCCATATCACTTGTTAGATTGCTTTAATGCCGTGAAAGGGCTTTTTTTTTGCATGAGATATCAAACTACTTCATTGAATATCAAAGAGATGGTTTTCAGATTAGATTAGCTACTATTATAATATTAGTAGATCTACTAGGAGTAGGGAATGGAGGAACTAGATATCTGGAAGAAGCAGTTCCTTGTTTACTATCTCTCTCCCTCTCTCCCTCTCCCTTCCCTCTCTCCTGCTCTCTCTCTCCCTCTCTTTTCCCCCCTCTCTCATGCTCTCTCCCTCTCTCTGTCCGTTACCCCTCTCCCTCTCTCTCCCTCCCTATCTCTCTTCCTCTAGCTCCCTCTCTCCCTCCCTCTCCCTCTCTCTCTCCCTCTCTCTCTCCCCCCCCCTCTCCCTCTCTCCCCCATACTCTCTCCTTTCCAATTAATCATTTCTGTAACTTGGTATAATAGTTGACTATTGCACTCAGAAGTTGTTTGACTGTTACATATCATTGGTAATAATGTGGTTTGTCTGCTAGTCATTAATGTTTTCAACCACAACTTACCAGTGCTAGCATAAACATTCATGAGGTGCTGCAAACTGCCATCTGTGTACATGTTCTGGTTTAAAACCTTAAAACTTTAAAAAAAATTCCTTCCAGTAAGACAAGCACATAGAGTATTCTACGAGAATAAAGAATTCTGAAATTCCTTCGAATTACAGTACAGTCCACAGAAAACAAGGAAATACATATTTCAAGTGTTTTTTTAATGACTGACATGGTTAATGATCATTACAGATATATCCCAGGGGTTTCGATGAGGACATGCAGGGTCTGGTCAAAGAAAGGATGCGAAGATCTGTGAATAACATTACAGAATTGCGAGAACTCTTATTGGAGTTGTTTGACACTGATCCTAACTTTACACAGTTACTGCAAGTAAGTTACGACTCAATCAAATGAGGTATGTTAACGAACTTCAGACCCTCAGACCAGCTATTAATGTGTGGTAATGTAATAATAATGCCATTGTTAATTGCAGGGTCCACAAGGTCCACCTGGGATGAAAGGTATGGATGGTATCCCTGGGAGAAAGGTGCATAAGTACTTTAGCTTCTATTGATGAGAGAAAGTTGGTTTCATTTTCTTTGTTTTAGGGGCTACCTGGACCTCCTGGAGATTCCAATATTACACAAGGACCTCCTGTAAGTGGCTGATTGCCATAGGTTACCCATGAAATAGACAGGATGATATGAAGACAAGGGTGGAGGGTGGAGATGGGGTGGAGATGAGGAGATTGGGTGAAAATGGAATGGAGAGATGGGGTGGAGGGTGGGATGGGGTGGAGGGAGAGATGGGATGGAGGGTGAGATGGGGTGGAGGGTGAGATGGAGTGGAGGGTGAGATGAGGTGGAGGGTGGAGTGGATATAATGAGGTGGGGAGATGTGGTGTAGAGATGGGGTGGGAATGGAATGAGTTCATTGTATCCTATGATACTGTTACATGCTATAGGGACCACCAGGGGAAATTGGAATTCCAGGAAGTAAGGGAACTCCTGGAGCTAATGGAATCCCGGGACAGATAGGACCTCCGGTTGGTAACCACTCCTTATGAGTGCTATAAACTAGATCACTATCTCACTGTATTTTGAGTTGATGTTAATATGATCCAGGGGCCTGAAGGACCCAAAGGTGAGCCTGGCCGAAAGGGGAACCCAGGAGATGACGGACAACAAGTAACTCATCTCTTCTATAGCCAGCTATAACCATATCAACAAATGATATTTCTAGGGTCCCGAAGGACCCCCTGGTCAACCAGGATCCATAGGACCCCCAGGAAGAAAAGGCTTCCCTGGGGATGTGGGTCCTCCTGGACCCAATATTACCGGTCCTCCTGGTGAAGTGGTAAGTTGCTATTACTGCAGACTCAGAATAGTTATAATATAATCCCGAAATTCAGGGACCTCCAGGATTACGTGGACCCCCGGGTTTAGACGGAGCAGAGGCAAGTTCTGATCATATGATAAATTGGTCCAATCAAGCAGTGATTTAATGTGCATGCAGGGACCAGTTGGACCAGCAGGAAGAAAAGGAGTACCAGGACAACCAGGGACACCAGTGCGTGAACTGTTAATGGACGTGGTCATTCTATAATTGTGTTGTGCTTGTATCCAGGGTAGACCTGGGAGAAAAGGATTGCCTGGAGACGACGGAGCACCTGGAAACGATGTTAGTATGGATTCATGTACATGTAGTATGTCATGTGACATGTAGCAAATGTTCGTATGTGCTTGTGTAGGGTCCAGCTGGAAGAAAAGGTTCTCCCGGAGATGACGGAGCACCTGGACTACCTGTAAGTCGTGGTTATGAGCTCATTTAGTTACTAAACAATTCTCTATTGCAAGGGTTTACCGGGATTCAATGGAACTGACGGCTCCCCAGGTGAACCAGGACCTTCAGGTCCAAGTGGAAGAAAGGTTAGTGATGAAAGATGGCCACTTTGAGTTACTTAATTCTCCTTTACTTCAGGGGTTCCCTGGTCCTCCTGGTAGGGATGGCCCTGAAGGACTACCGGGTCTCCCTGGAAATAATGTAAGGAATTGGCTTGTAATTAACTATTACATAATGATGATGTAATGCGACTGTAGGGTTCAGCTGGTGTACCTGGTGACCCCGGACTGCCCGGTCCAATGGTGAGAGCATAACAATGTAATTGTATCCATGGTAACTGTGTATACTACAGGGTCCCCCTGGAAGGAAAGGTTTACCTGGAGACATTGGAGCACCAGGAAGAACCGTTAGTAATATTTAAATGATGTGTATAATTAGATACACCAATAGCTAGCATTTTTAAATGGTTTTTCTTACTTTTCAGGGGAAACCTGGCAACCCAGGCCTGCCAGGATTGGATGGAGAGAAGGTGAGTCACTATTCCTGGATCTAATCACGGATAGCTATATTTTAAACTTCTTCCCTGGCAGGGTGAAGCAGGTCAGAAAGGGGTACCAGGAATGCCTGGAAAAGATGGAGCTCCTGGAATCATGGTGAGTACATGTGTAGAATGGTAAGGTATAACATAACCATCAGAAACCAACCAATCAATAGCAGGCTACAATAACGCAATACAGTACAGATGCATGACCAATGATCTGTCCATATAAATGCCAGCCATGCAATCTGCCTTCCCCTAGATATTAGCTAATAAGGTAGATTTTGACCAGGTCTAACCACAAAATTAACCTCAAGTGTAGCTCCAAGGACTGACCTCTTTTATTTAGTCTTCACTTTATAAATTAATTAACCAATATAATATTTTTATTATATAATTTTACAGGGGCCTCCTGGACCAAGCGGAAGAAAAGGCCTTCCAGGTCCACCAGGAATAGGCACACCTGGTGCACGAGGAAAACCTGTAAAGGATATACCATTTCTCGTTGCATATGGCAATCGTGTGATGATCATGTGATCCCTTGCAGGGCAAAGAAGGTCCTGATGGGATGAAAGGAGAGAAAGGTATGAATGGAGCACCTGGAAGAGATGGATTCCCTGGACGAACTGGGAAACCAGGAAGCGACGGTATTCAGGGACCAATAGGGCCACCTGGAGCTCCAGTAAGTTGATGTCACAGTGTTGTCTGGTTTCTTTAGCTTGCATGAAAAATGAGTAGTTCTTGAGTAGGAGGAAGAACTTATGGATGTAGCTACCTCACAGTGGTATGAATTAGTCAAACATGGCAGTAGTAATCTGACTGCATGATGTAAGTGTCAAGATTGAAATGTCTCAGAGACTGGGTTATTCTTACAGGGACGTAAAGGTCCTCCAGGAATAGAAGGTGAACCAGGTGCACCAGGTGGCAAGGTAAGGTATATAGCCCTTGTCTCTTCCTACCAGTCAGCCTTATACTAACTTTCATCATTCCTTTCTCTTCACTCCAATGGTTCCCTGGCTTTCTTCCCACACATTCTTCTTCCATTTTCCCTTTCCTTCCATAAATTTATCATCTAATTTACCGTCTACATTACCTTCTCCCTCTCTCTCCATCTTGTTTTAGGGTCTACCGGGTGTTCCAGGAAATGACGGTGAACAGGGAATACCCGGAGCTAAGGGGATTCCTGGAATTGATGGCAAAGATGGTGTACCAGGAGATCCCGGAAAACCGGGAAGAAAGGGGAATCCTGGAATAGATGGACTGCCAGGAACTAGTGGACCCTCTGGGCCACCAGTAAGTGCACACCTCGTTATAATGGTGGTTATCTTTTCTTTTTTTGACAGGGTACTCCTGGAAGTAAGGGAGTTCCCGGAGCAGATGGACTCCCAGGACCTGTTGTAAGTAGAAAGTCAGGGGGTTGGGCCTGTAAGTTACACTATTTGATAGTGTGATGTACTTTTACACACACACACACACACACACACACACACACACACACACACACACACACACACACACACACACACACACACACACACACATCATGATGTTTGATTCCCACTGCAAAATATTAAGAGTGTGTGGCATATTACCCATGTTGTAGGGTGTGGCTTAATTTCCCATGTTGTAGGGTGTGGCTTAATTTCTCATGTTGTAGGGTGTGGCATAATAATCAATTTCCCATGTTGTAGGGTGTGGCATAATAATCAATTTCCCACCATGTTGTAGGGTGTGGCTTAATTTCCCATGTTGTAGGGTGTGGCTTAATTTCCCATGTTGTAGGGTGTGGCTTAATTTCCCATGTTGTAGGGTGTGGCTTAATTTCCCATGTTGTAGGGTGTGGCTTAATTTCCCATGTTGTAGGGTGTGGCTTAATTTCCCATGTTGTAGGGTGTGGCTTAATTTCCCATGTTGTAGGGTGTGGCTTAATTTCCCATGTTGTAGGGTGTGGCTTAATTTCCCATGTTGTAGGGTGTGGCTTAATTTCCCATGTTGTAGGGTGTGGCATATTACTAATAAGCTGCAGTTGCTATGTAGCTAAAGGTCATTATCTGCAAGAGTTCTTCTAGTATTATTACTTAACAGTACTAACATAACAAAGAAGAGTTTGTTTTATCTGATCTCTATCTCATTACCCAGGGTCCTGAAGGTGCTCCAGGAGGAAAGGGGATACCTGGATCACCTGGAGAGAAAGGGGAACAGGTTAGTCTAATCTCTACACTTAGGAGAGTACAAAGGCTGGCAGGAGAGGCTCAGCCACTTCCTGATTGGGCGGCAAATTTTAGACTACAATGCTGCTAGCATGCATAAAATTGAAGCAAAAAATGATTAACAACGGCATTTCCCCCTGAGCTCACTTAAACTCAGCTGTCTTTTCATTTCGGCCACCGCTCTAGACAGTTGAGTCAGGCTCTAACTAATACTCTCTAAGAAGTGTCTAGACATAGAAATGTGCAGATTACTTAGAGTGAGTCAATTATGATGAATTAGGACATCAAGGTTATGTGATTGGAAGAGGGAAGAGCAGTTACCCCCCCCCCCCCCCCCCCCTTCCCCCCCATGTTTAGCCTCCCCTTGCTAATACAACAGGATTCCATTTGATAATTATTCTTTCCTATTTTAGGGTGACCCTGGAGGAAAGGGAATTCCTGGTATCCCTGGGAGACCTGGTATTAATGGAAAGGATGTAAGTGAACAACATGCATGTGACAGCTGTGTCAATGGTATCAAATGCCCATCTTTAGGGATTCCCAGGTAGAGTTGGAAAACCTGGCAATGATGGAGAACCGGTAAAGAGGGTTGAAATCATCACTGTGTAATTTAACCTTATGTTTCCATGGATACACAATACAGGGTGCCAAAGGTTTTCCTGGAGATATTGGACCACCGGTAAATATTTAATTATTGTTTACCACACCTTTTGTTTATTATTTACCACACCTTTTTCAGTAGACCAGACTGAATGTATTTTTAATAACAGGACAATGTAATGTTAACTAGTTGCTATGTCACTAAAGTTCAGGTTATGTAGCTAGCTAACTGTATAACAATATCGCTGGTTAAGACCTCTCTGGGTTAAGACTAAGACATCCTCACTGGGTTTTGAAGCCTCCTCACTGAGTTAAGACCACCTTACTGGGGTTTTAAGGCTACATTGGAGTTCAAATAACTTTAAAGACATCTCCTATAGCTAACATCACAAGTAGAAAGATAAACACAAATACTTAGACTTTGTTAGTACAGCACTAATGTGACTAAATCATGAAGAAGCTTTGTAACATTATGATTATCTTAGGGAGAAGATGGTGTTCCTGGTGAACCTGGTGCAAAGGGAATCCCTGTCAGTAACTTTAATTTTTAACCCCTAGTTCCATGAATATATTATTGATGACATCATTAACCCCCAGGGTCCTCAAGGAATAGCTGGAAGGAAAGGAAACCCAGGTCCTAATGGAGAAAAGGTATATCATGTGATAACCATGCAATTGTCATGTGACCATTAATTATAGGGTGAACCAGGAGAGCCTGGTAGGAAGGGTCCTCCAGGAGCTGATGGGTCAATAGGTCCACCTGGTCCTGTAGGTCCGGCTGGTTTAGTAGGTCGAACGGTAAGTCATTTAGAGGGTGCTTCTATGTGTAAATTCCTGACATCACTACCCATAATAGATTACTGTATATACCACAAGATTACAATAAGAATTTACACATAGAAGCACCCCCATTTGGAAATTACCTTTGAGTTTCTATCCTTGTCACAGGGAAAACCAGGAGTTGAAGGAGAGCCCGGAGCACCTGGATTAAATGTATGAACATCCATCCCAGCAACCTAGCTACAGCCAGCCCTTGATCTCCATGTTACTGTCCATATTTACTGACATTCATGTGCATGCAGGGTACTGATGGAGTGCCAGGACAAAAAGGAGTACCAGGAGCCAAGGGAGAAAAGGTAAGCACAAGAGGGTGGAGAATTCTAACCACACACCCTCATATTAGAAAAATGGTCCTGTCAGGTGATTTGTACATGACTTAGGGAGAAGCTGGACGAAAAGGAAATCCAGGGTTGAGTGGTGACCCTGGGATACCAGGAAAAGATGGGATAATGGGAGAGAAAGGAGAAGATGGGATCCCAGGAGAAAAGGTCTGTGGGTGTGGTGATTGCACCACGTGAAAGTTAGCTATTCATAATCTCAACAACCTCCACCATACAAGCTGTCAGAGTGTATAGTGGTTTATAATTAATTTAGTGATCAAAGTGAATTGAGTTGGCATTACCAATTTAATGATAGGCGGGGTCTTCTAGTATTAAGTTTAACCCTTAACAACCTGCAGAGATCATCAAATTTAATTCCTTATTTCGCTGATTACCTATACAAACCCCCTGAATTTCTGATTACATGGATGCCACATACCCCCTGAATTTCTGATTACATGTATGCCACAGACCACTGAATTTCTGATTACATGTATGCCACATACCCCCTGAATTTCTGCTTACATGTATGCTACAGACCCCCTGAATTTCTGATTACATGTATGCCACAGACCCCCTGAATTTCTGGTTACATGTATGCCACAGACCCCCAGGCTCTGAATTTCCAATCATTAATTTTCTAGGGTATGCGTGGTAATGATGGTTTACCTGGAGTTCCAGGAGTCAATGGAAGAAAAGGAAACCCTGGAGCTGATGGAATACAGGGAATTCCCGTGAGTACAGTACATTCCAATACCTGGTACGGGAGGGGGAGGGGTCATTGTTAAGAGTTATTGTCAAAATATTGGGGGAAATTCTATTTTTAATCATTGTCAATACCCCTATAGGGAGTGCCAGGTACCAATGGCAGAAAGGGCCCCCCTGGTCTCGAAGGACCCCCTGGTAAAGATGGTATTCTAGGTCGAAAGGGTCCCCCTGGAGCAGATGGCATCAATGGCACAGATGGAGAACCAGTAAGAAAGGGGTTAAAGTAGTAAGAGGGGAAGGGGTTAAAGTAGTGAGCGGGGAAGGGGTTAAAGTATTTATATTAGTGGGTTAAAGTTGAGGGGGGGTTAATGTTGGTGGTTTTAAAATATGTGTGCGGATGCACTGTTATTATCAGTTAACCTAATCTACCATTACGTCTACAGCATGTCCATCACATGTCTACAGCATGTCCATCACATGTCTATCGCATGTCCTTGTCATGCTGTACAGTGTGGTGGCATTTATCAATGACTTTATAATTGGTTATAGGGGCAGCCCGGTGTTCCTGGAATAGATGGATTACCTGGTCTTAATGGATCTGATGTAAGTAGTTTACAAGACAAGAAGTTTGAGTGATGTACTAGTATACTATGTATGTTTAGGATACTACTAGTATACTGAATGCTGATAATATTATAGTTTACTGAGTACTACTGTTGTATTGCAGAGTGTTGTTCCCGGTCCACCTGGTCCTAGTGGTCAAAGAGGTCCTCCTGTGAGTTGATCTAATTATACATTAAAGCGTGTAATTTTTGTGGGGTTAATTTTCGTGCATTTGGATGAGAGTTAATAGTAATAATGTAATTTTTGCGGGGGTTAATTTTTGTGCATTTGGATGTGAGTTAATATAGTAATAATGGATGTCAGTAACCCCCTTAACAAATGTCTCGTTATTCACAGGGTGCTGATGGATTACCTGGAGCTGATGGGGTCCCCGGTATCCCAGGTCGTAAGGGTAACCCTGGAATAATGGGACCTCCTGGACTCAATGGAACAGATGGTATTAACGGGAGAAAAGGCCCTCCTGGACCTATTGGTCCGACAGGAAGGAAAGGGTTACCGGGAGACCCAGGGATGAAAGGAGAACCTGGAATGGAAGGTCAGCTGATATGTTATTACTATTATTTTAGAAGGGGTCTTCTGCTGTGTTTATTTTTAGAACAAAGGTCAGCTCATACTGTAGCACTTCATTTCTGTAGTTATGTTGTTGATAGTGGGCAGATCAATATGGTGTCCCTGAAATTCCCAAGGCTTCATCTGTGGGAGGGGAGGAATTCAAGGTTGTGTACATGTTCATATTCACGAGAGCTATTCGTTAGCTACATCTTTTGCAACAAAAGGAAATAGACCTGTTGTGGTACCACAAAATATTAACCCCTAATTTGCCGGCCATATTTATCTATCTATCTATCTTGCATTTAGGTTTGCCAGGTGAACCTGGTATCAACGGAACAGATGGGGAACCGGGAAGAAAAGGCACCCCTGGAGCTCAAGGTCTCCCTGGAAATGATGGTGTCCCTGGAAGAAAAGGACCCCCTGGAGCTAATGGACTTACTGGACCACCAGGGAGAAAGGGAAACCCAGGAATCGAGGGACCCCCTGGACGAAAGGGACCACCTGGTGCAGATGGACTCCCAGGTAAAGGTGTCTGTCTGTCTGTCCATCCATCCATCTCTGTCTGTCTGTCTGTCTATCTGTCCTTCATTTCTCTATGTTGTATACAGGTGCTGATGGACCTGAAGGGACTCCGGGTAGAAAGGGGACACCTGGAGAGCCTGGACATACAGGAAGAAAAGGGTTGCCAGGTGACACTGGACCTAAAGGAGACAGAGGACCACAAGGAAGAGATGGCTTACAGGGGATGAAGGGGGAAAAGGGGATGCTAGGAGCTAAGGGAATGAAAGGTATGAAGAGGGATTACGTGGAGTGGGTTACATGGGGGTGGAGGAGAGGGTTATGTGGGGGCGGAGGAGAGGGTGGAGTGGGATGGAAAATGGGTGAGTTATGTGGGGGTGGGGTTAAGCAGGGGCGGAGGAGAAGGTGGAGAATGGGTGAGTTATGTGGGGGTGGGGCTAAGCAGGGGCAGAGGAGAAGGTGGAGAATGGGTGTGTTATGTGGGGGTGGGGCTAAGCAGGGGCAGAGGAGAAGGTGGAGAATGGGTGTGTTATGTTGGGGTGGGGCTAAGCAGGGGCAGAGGAGAAGGTGGAGAATGGGTGAGTTATGTGTGGTGGGGTTAAGCAGGGGTGGAGAATGGGTGGGTTATGTGGGGGTGTGGCAGAGGAGAAGGTTACATGGAAATGGAGAAGAAGAGTCCCTTTCAATTAGTATTGTATTTGTCTTCTAGGGGATGTTGGACCTCCCGGACCCAGTAGTGCCTCAGGACAAGATGGAAAAACGGGACCACCAGGTTTTCCCGGCAAGGATGGATTAGATGGGTTGGATGGAAGACCTGGGCCACCCGGTAAGTGGGTAGCCAAGCCACAAATGAAATTTGAGTGATAGCCATGATTGATGGCTATAGGTATCCCCGGAGTTGGGTCTCCTGGAGTAGATGGTGCAAAGGGAGATAAAGGGGATAGAGGTGATATTGGACCTCAGGGACCCACCGGCAATAATGGAACAAAGGGAGAACCTGGGGAACCTGGAGAAATTGGACCACAGGGATCACCCGGAATACAGGGCCCCCCTGGTGCTGATGGAACACCTGGTCCTCCTGGACCCAAGGGGGAATTAGGTGAAACTGGAGAAAATGGAAAAGATGGTCAAACAGGAGAGAAAGGTGTAATGGGAGAAAGAGGTGAAAGAGGTCTTCAAGGTTTGAAAGGAGAAAAGGGAGAATCAGGAACTTACGGAGAGAAGGGAATGGTTGGAGAGAGGGGTCCCACTGGTCCCCAAGGAGAGCAGGGGGAACCAGGAGAGGATGGTGAAAAAGGAGATCAAGGAGACAAAGGTGAGTCACTGCTCTGGTTAGTTGTAAGAGCTGTATTGACCATTACTTGTCACTGAAAAGGTCCAAAGGGTGAAGTGGGTCCATCTGGATTACCAGGAGATGTCGGCCCACGTGGATTGCAAGGACTTGAGGGAGCAGCTGGTCCCAGAGGATTACAAGGCCCCACAGGACCCCCTGGAATAGCAGGGTTAAGAGGCCCAAAAGGAGAGCCTGGTCAACCAGGACCACCAGGACCACCTGCTGGTGTAAGGGAGAGAAGACAAGTGATAGAACCTTTTGCAACTGTTGGCAAACCTGGCCCAGAAGTGAGTTGCTATAAATATGACCTTATCATGGAGGTAGGCAGTATTGGGTGTCTGTACCACATTCTCTATGATGGATTATAACTGTAAAATCTAACAGATGTCCTAAAAAATAGGTGTCCTAAACAAAGAAGGTGTCCTAAGTTAATTCAGGTCATCACATAATCCTACATTAAATATGTATAGGGCCCTCCTGGTCCCCCCGGTCCCCCCGGATCACAAGGAATGGCTGGACCCCCTGGACAAAGGGGTCCACAGGGTGTTGCCGGCATCAATGGCACTCGAGGAAGACCTGGTGCACCTGGCCCTCAGGGAGAACAAGGAGAAAAGGGTGTGACAGGAAGCCCAGGACTCAGAGGAGCACCTGGAAAAGATGGTATAGACGGAGAGAAGGGAGAACGGGGTGACAAAGGGTTAAAGGGAGATCGAGGTGAGAAAGGGTTAAAGAAAAATGGTTGACAAGGGGTTAAAGGGAGATTAAGGCGAGAAAGGGTGAAGGGGGATCAACCAACTATGCAATGAATTTCTACACCTCAATTTGAGGGTTATAAGTTCTGTGTTGTATCTCTGGCAGGGGTTAAAGGTGACACTGGTGAGCCAGGGCTCGATGGCAAAGAAGGAAAACACGGACAGAGAGGTCATCCAGGTCTCAAGGGAGACAGAGGTCCCATTGGACCTCAGGGCGAGCAGGGTCCCATTGGAAAGGGAGAAAAAGGTGAAAAGGGGACAGATGGTGAACCAGGTGAAGCAGGTCTGCCAGGGGATCATGGAGAAGTTGGACCACAGGGAGAGAAGGGTGAGCAGGGACTTGCAGGAGAGAAAGGAGAACCAGGAAAAGATGGAGAAAAGGTGAATAAATTTAATTAGTCAATATGGCTGTTATAGATTACTGAGCTCCTTGTTAATATACTGAGCTCCTTGTTAATATACTGAGCTCCTTGTTAATTCTTTGTTAGTATACTGAGCTCCTTGTTAATATACTGAGCTCCTTGTTAATATACTGAGCTCCTTGTTAATATACTGAGCTCCTTGTTAGTATACTGAGCTTTACATTTAGCTTTCCATTATAAGTGGAGCATCAATGACTGGTACTATCTGTACAATCATATACAGCTAGTATACAGTTAGTATACTGAATATAGTTAGTATACTGAATTACATGTGTACGAGAACACAATTATGATGTTATAGGGAGAGAGTGGAAGCACTGGCATGAAAGGAGACAAAGGAGAGCCGGGAGTTAATGGACACAACGGGAAACACGGTACCAAAGGAGAGAAGGGGGAGCATGGTCTTGATGGGAGAGACGGAGAAATAGGACCTACAGGCAGTCGAGGGGAGAGAGGAAATGTTGGCGAAAAAGGTCAGTGAAGTTCTTTCAGAAATCGTCTATACAGACATCTTGCCAAGTTGTCTTACAAGTGCTGCCCTTTTTAGGACAAGTTGGAGAGCCTGGACTACCCGGTGTGCCAGGAGAAAGGGGTCACCGGGGTGAACCAGGTATTCCTGGAACAGATGGCACCCCCGGACCAAGAGGAGAGGAAGGACCACGTGGGAAACAAGGTGATAGCGGCCGTAGAAACAGCCAAATATTTGCTTTCCACAGCTTCAACACCACAATACCCGACTGTCCAGACCACACCTATTCCCTCTGGGAAGGTTACAGCTTAATATCAAGTGGTGGGAAAACACAGAGTTTATCTAAACCCGGGTCCTGCATGCGTCGATTCACCTTCATGAAGACCTCCAGTGATGGTGAGACTGCGACAACAGAGTCTCAATGGCATGCAGCAGATGATGTGATGGAAGAAATGGCAGGTGATGAGGATGGTACTAAACATAGCAGGGAACTACTTTACAGGAAGCTGGTGTCCAGGTGTAGTGTGTGTGAGGTAGAAAGAACTCTGTTAACCATCCATTCTGCAACATCAGATCTTCCTGAATGCCCGCCCAAGTGGGAGGGGCTGTGGAGCGGGTTCTCCTATTACTCAAAATATGTAAGTTGCTGCAACTCTTCAGAAATAATTAGTCAAGAACTAAAAATTACTGTATAAACAGATTATAACAGCCAACTGGTTGTGGGTGACCACTATATACAGGTTCCATGTATAAACAGACCACCTCTGTTTAACAGCCAACTGGTTGTGTCTCAAGATATACATGTTCCACTGTATAAGCAGGCCATCTCTGTATAACAGCCAACTGGTTGTGTCTCAAGGGTGACCACTATATACAGGTTCCACTGTATAAGCAGACCACCTCTGTATAACAGCCAACTGGTTGTGTCTCAAGGGTGACCACTATATACAGGTTCCACTGTATAAGCAGACCACCTCTGTATAACAGCCAACTGGTTGTGTCTCAAGGGTGACCACTATATACAGGTTCCACTGTATGAGCAGACCACCTCTGTATAAGAGCCAACTGGTTGTGTCTCAAGGGTGACCACTATATACAGGTTCCACTGTATAAGCAGACCACCTCTGTATAACAGCCAACTGGTTGTGTCTCAAGGGTGACCACTATATACAGGTTCCACTGTATGAGCAGACCACCGCCAACTGGTTGTGTCCCAAGGGTGACCACTATATACAGGTTCCACTGTATGAGCAGACCACCGCCAACTGGTTGTGTCCCAAGGGTGACCACTATATACAGGTTCCACTGTATAAGCAGACCACCTCTGTATAACAGCCAACTGGTTGTGTCTCAAGGGTGACCACTATATACAGGTTCCACTGTATAAGCAGACCACCTCTGTATAACAGCCAACTGGTTGTGTCTCAAGGGTGACCACTATATACAGGTTCCACTGTATGAGCAGACCACCGCCAACTGGTTGTGTCCCAAGAGTGACCACTATATACAGGTTCCACTGTGTAAGTAGACCACCTCTGTATAACAGCCAACTGGTTGTGTCTCAAGGGTGACCACTATATACAGGTTCCACTGTGTAAGCAGACCACCTCTGTATAACAGCCAACTGGTTGTGTCTCAAGGGTGACCACTATATACAGGTTCCACTGTATAAGCAGACCACCTCTGTATAACAGCCAACTGGTTGTGTCTCAAGGGTGACCACTATATACAGGTTCCACTGTATGAGCAGACCACCTCTGTATAACAGCCAACTGGTTGTGTCCCAAGAGTGACCACTATATACAGGTTCCACTGTATAAGCAGACCACCTCTGTATAACAGCCAACTGGTTGTGTCTCAAGGGTGACCACTATATACAGGTTCCACTGTATAAGCAGACCACCTCTGTATAACAGCCAACTGGTTGTGTCTCAAGGGTGACCACTATATACAGATTCCACTGTATAAGCAGACCACCTCTGTATAACAGCCAACTGGTTGTGTCCCAAGGGTGACCACTATATACAGGTTCCACTGTATGAGCAGACCACCGCCAACTGGTTGTGTCCCAAGGGTAACCACTATATACAGGTTCCACTGTATGAGCAGACCACCGCCAACTGGTTGTGTCCCAAGGGTGACCACTATATACAGGTTCCACTGTATAAGCAGACCACCTCTGTATAAGAGCCAACTGGTGGTGTCCCATGGGTGACCACTATTATTATTATGTGATGCAACTAGCTAAACTAGTTTATATTGTTATAACCATATTGGTTATTCCTACAGGATGATGATGGTCTTGACTCATTGATGTCTTGTCAAACACAATTTAAGCAATCAACAAAACAAACAGTGACGTGTGACTGGAAAAGGGGCAGTTGTGAAAGGGTTAACCTCTTAACTGGAACCTGGCTATTGACTGGTGATGTAGACGAAGAAAGTGATCCCAGAGGACCAAGAGACTTTGTTGGCCGGTGTCAAGTTTGTTTTAAATGAATTCAACCTCATTTTTCAATCATCAATCAACATACTTAGGAAGCAAGACTCTAATGGATAATTTCCTATTGATGTGTGTGTGTGTGTGTGCTTCTGTAGACTATCCATAACATCTGTAGCTAGCTACGTAGCTTACACTCTCTTATGTCATCAGTATAATTATTAGCTGAGAGTTTGCACCAGTTACTATCTCACAGGTTGCTAATGTAATAATATAGTTACTCAGAGTAAATTAGGTATTGCCACACTGACTACTAAATGGATTTACTCTCTTGTGTGTAATCAGCTGGTTATGCCCACACAATAGGGAACTTGGAGATGATCTGATAAAAATTGTCTGGTGTGTGTCGCTGGCTTTCTATTACTACATATTATCGATAAACATCACCGACAGATCACCTTATGTGGTTTCATAGTATATATATGACAGTGAAAAGTGATTGCTATGATCATGTCTCATAGACTGATTTTGGCTAATCTAAACTTATTGTCTAAAATATACCTCTGAATGTCAACTAAAAAACTGAATGTCATAGTTCTTTCCTCAATTTTATTCAGTATACCATTACTGCAGCACAGTGTTAGAGCAGATAACAGCTCCTCTGAGCTTCCATGCACCGACTGCTTGTGGGTTTCCCAGAGTGCTGCCATAGCTGGAACATCAACGATCTTAAACTCGTTCTCATTCCCAGTCCATTGAATGAGAGTGCTGTGATTAGGGGTCAACAGAAGGTCGAGGAGAAATTGCCAAAGTTGACCTTTCACTAAAGGGAGGGAGAAGGAGAGAGAAAGGGAGAGAGAGAGGGAGAACAAACTGAGTCAGATCACTGCACCCTGACCCTTGGTATTAACTCAATGAGCATGGTGTGTACAAACTTGAAAATGGCTACTTGGGAATAGCAGAAGGGGAACTTCCTCCCCAAATCACCTTATTAAATTATCTATAACATAAAAGGTCACTACATGCTAATGGACTGCTCAATGTAGCTATTTATGGTCTGTATAAGCAGGCCACCTCTGTATAACAGCCAACTGGTGGTATCCCAAGGGTGACCACTATATACAGGTCTCACTGTATAAACAGACCACCTCTATATAACATCCAACTGGTTGTGTCTCAAGGGTGACCACTATATACAGGTTCCACTGTATAAGCAGACCACCTCTGTATAACAGCCAACTGGTTGTGTCTCAAGGGTGACCACTATATACATGTTCCACTGTATAAACAGACCACCTCTGTATAACAGCCAACTGGTTGTGTCCCAAGGGTGACCGCTATATGCAGCTAGGCTACACTGTATAAACAAGCCTTGCCATGTCATAGTAACAAACTCGTACAGCTTACCCTCTTCTGGAGTCTTTGTCTCTGGACTTTCACTGCTGAATGAAACATCCTTCTTGTCATGTGGTGATGAGGTGACGTGTTGTGGTGGTAATATAACGTTGCCAGACCATCTAGGATGGTTTTGATCAGTTGTAGTTCCTTGCACGTGGAGAGGTAACGTGACATAAGGTGATGGGGGAAAAGTGATTGGTAGCTTGAGAATTTTTGAAGCACTTAAACCTGGTAAAGTGTTATGTCTCTTTCTGTTATGCATCGTCCCACTAATTTCAGTGCCACTTTGAGGGACGGGCTCCATCACAGGAATCAAAGATGAAGGTAACATGAAACACAGAGGAGATGAAGAAGAACCAGGTAGCTGTCCAATTCCTGCCCTGGTTAGTAGAGATGGTACCCTTTGAGGGTTTAGGTACGGTGAAATGGATCCTGTGAACACTGCTGAGTTTAACAATGGAACACTGCTGGTGCCTGGAAGAGATGTTGGGTATCTGGGAAGTGATGCTAAGATGGAAACAGAGGAAGATGAACTTGTTGCAGAGGAAGATGAAGCTAAGTTTGTTGCAGAGGAAAATGAAGCTATGCTTGTTACAGAGGAAGATGAAGTTAAGCTTGTTGCAGAGGAGAATGAAGCTATGCTTGTTGCAGAGGTAGATGAAGTTAAGCTTGTTGGAGAGGAGAATGAAGCTAATCTTGTTGCAGAAATGGGTGAAAACAAACTTGTTGCAGTGGTGGGAGTTAACACAGAGGAAGGTGAGGCCATGACTGGTGCAGAGATAGGAGAAAACAAGCTTATCACTGTAGTAGGTGTTTTAGAAGATGTTGTAGGGAAAATTGACATTGGCTGGTTGGTGGAAGGGACAGATGTTGCATTGAAGGGGTTTAGAGAAGAGAGGCGGAGAGGAGGAAGTGAAAGATTTGATACTGACAATGGAATAAAAGGAGACAGAAAGGGAATTGATGCAAGTGAGACATGAGATGTTGAATCAGTCAATTTTCCAGGTTGGTTACTTGAAGAATCTTTAATAACCGATGCAATACACTTTCCCTGAGAGGCTGAAGTTAAAATTGATAGGTTACACTTTGCATCAGTGATTTTAAGCGAGTCAGAGAAACTATGAGTATCAATGCATTCAATGGTGTGAGGCTGATTCTCCAGCAAATCAACACGTTTGATAATATGTTCATGTTTAGCTAAAGTTTTCTCCCATTCCTCACAAGTGGGAAGGCAATACAACATCTTTGCATGCTCTGCAGTGCAAAGTGTAAAGTTACTTTTTAGAGACAATGAAACCCTCTGCTCTATGGAGTCTACAGAATAACTGCTTGAACTGACTGGAGTTTCACTTGTCTCCTTCTCTGAAGGCATCGAGCTAAGCTCCATGTTTATACGGTTGTGAATATTCCTCAATGCCTCCAGATCTGTCTGACTGACAATGTTTGATGACATCACAGGAGACATAGAATGCGAAGTGATTGGAACAGGAAATGGGATTGATGTTGGAATGGAGAATGGGACTGAGTTTGGCAGAGTGGAGGGTAATGGAGTGGGGATTGGGAATGAAGTTCTTGGTGGAATGGCAGTAACAATCTGATTCCCAAGAATGTTAACAAGATAGTGAGGACTAACACCACCTCCAGCAGCACCAGTCAGGCCAGGAATTAATGCATATGGTAAAGGATTAGCAGCTATGGGGACAGCAGTGGGAACAGCAGTGGGGACTGGTGGAGACAAGGGAATTGCATTTGGCGAAACCAAATTCCCAACATTAGTCAATCTGCTGGTGTGAGGTCTGTCTGAGCTTAAACTATTGTCTCCTTCCCTGGTTGTAGGGGATGTTAGATGGGTGCTGGCTGAGGGTGAAACCGGTGACTCATTCCCAGCTGTTTCGGCAACTGAAGGAAGCGTAGGAGAAGTTGCAGGGACGGGAGTATAAAATGGAGGAGGCTTGCAATGAGAGAGAGACTCAGAGCTGTAAGTAGAGAATGGTGACTTCTGAGACAAGGACATGTTGTGGATGGCTTTATGTGCTGCAGTAGTGTGCACAGAATTGATACCTAACATGAAAAAAAGGAAGAAAAAAGGACTATCTTTAAAATCACTGGTAATACATAGCTCCAAGTATTTCTGGCCCTTTTCATCCTGCAGTGTTAGTGATTTTCATGCAAAATTGTAAAATCAAGAGTTAGTTATTGATTATTAAGTCATGCAGCCAAGTGGTGACTGAAAAGACTAAGTGGCTAAAGTGCTCAAAATCCCTGCCATTTGCTTCACCAGGTGCAGCTATATTGCAGGGTTTCTTCTAAACTGCCCAAATAATCCCTTACTAGCAGTTTTCCTTATAATGTGTGGTCTGATTGGTTCACATTATCTGTCAACAAAACTATTTTCTCATTCCTTAAGATAGTCCCAGTGCAATGGGTTTTGATCAGCATGGGCAAAAATATGATGCATATGTGTGTTTTTATCTGGTCTAGCTAACTGGCCCAGATTCAAGTGCCATAATGAGGCTATTACAGGAGGAAGACATGTCTTCTCTCCTGTGCAAGGCCATATACATAACAGCTGACGAGAACCCTGTCAATTCAGTGTAAAACAGATAGCTTTATATATAGCTCCAGTGAACACTTCTTTGAATATTAATACTATGTCCCCCTCATACCTAAACTGCCACCATTAAAACAGATTGATTGTCTCTCTTCAATTTCCCTTCTCAGTCATATGGTACTTATATTATTATCTTGGAGAACCATTAGTAGAACTAAAATTTTGCTGCCATGAGAGTCAGTTACTGGCTAATCTACTGCATTATGAATATTCTTACAACTGTAATTTTACACCAATGTGGCCCAACTTTAGCTAAATGCAGCCAGATGTATGAACCACATTCATTAGCATAGTAAATTTGATTATGGGCCTGGTATGAATTAACTCACATGGCTACAGTGGAGGACAGTTGATAACCTCATCCTGTCCCATTTATGTAAAATGGCACACAACAGATTACATAGTTAGAAAAAAAAAAGGACAGATTACAGTACACAGCTAGGCATGACTAGACAGATTACAGTACATAGCTAGCTACAAGCACGACTGGGCAAAATCGGAAGAAACAACCCTGTGAAGAGCTTATATTGCACAGTGCTACAAAATTTCTGACCTGTTATGGAATTCAGCCCCTTCGGTTTTCCGTTTATCCACACAATAACGGCACTCTGAAATCCCAGGGCCACTAACCCTTTACCCAGCAAGGTTGAACCTTCTGTAAAAACCAACCCCCAAAGCTTCTGGAGTCCATTTCCTCCATATGTCACAAGGTTACCGTACAGGATTTTGTTGTTGTCAAAAATTACAGTTAGAGCATCTCTTCTTACGTATATTTCACCAGATTTGCTCTGCTGATATATTACATCACCTAATTTTCGGAAACTTTGCTTTTCATTGAAGAGAAGGAAAGCCTGGACTTTCACTTCATCATGACCTTGTTTGTCGGAGTAATCCTTGCCTGTGAAAGATACGAGGCAGTGAGTCAGAGCCAAAAGGAATGAGTAGGGTGTGGAGAGGTGAGGTAGAAGGTGTGAGAGGTGAGGATGTGGAGAGGTGAGGTTAGAGGGTGTGGAGAGGTGAGATGAAGGTGTGTGGAGGTGAGGTTCCAAGGATGTGTGGAAATGAAGGAATGAAGTATTTAAAATGCTAATACACATTATGACTAGCTATAAAGACAGTCTGTAACCATATGATCAAAGGCAAACAAAGGCATAATGGTTAACACAATAGACAGTTACTCTGTAACAATATATCTTTAGTTATGATAACCAACAGGAAGGTTTCCTATAGAGGTTTCACCAGGCTCTAACAACCCTCAACAAACTCAGATATTCCCAGAAACCTAACTCAGCTCACAATCCTCATTCATTCAACTGTCACACTATTTTAGAACAAACCATTACACCCAGACCTTACCAGCAATAGCCACAATATTATCTAATCAGATTAGATGCCACCCTACTCTCATAGAATGGTTTAGTCTGTGAATACGCTCAGAGGTGGTCTAGGGATTAAAGGGTCTAGTGAATCCAAACGAGCAGACTATTTAAATGATATTAAAAATAATAATGTGATACTATCTAGGAGTCTAAAGGTTGATGTGGTTCTTCAAATGATTCCATAGTGAAGACAGCACTTGGTTAGATGATAGTCTACCCGCAGCTATTACAGAAACCTTAGTCACACCCCCTGCAAGTTATAGCACCTGATTTGGTAACTGGCTACACTCAATCACCAACATAATATACATTTTATAGAACACATTCTCTCACTCAATAAGGACCCTTAAAATACATTACACTTCAGCTCCTCTTAAAATATACCCACTTAAAACTGGTGAGAGAGAAGAGGTCTGGACTTTGTGAGTTCTATATAGAGTAGTACCTATAGACTACACAAATCCGGTGTGGTTTCACAGCAAGCATGGAGTCTCCATAGTAAACCACAATAGGTCATTACACGAACAAATTGCAGGGCTCTTTTTAAGTGCAACTGTAATTTGGCTGGGGAAGAGAATGATTTAGTTACCAAAGCTTCAACAGATGGTAAAGAGGGAACCTCCAAACTAACCTTTAGAGGTACTGCTTTACATTTTGACTAACGGACCAGATAATATGCAAATGGACCAGAGAATATACGCTAGCTAATTAAAACTCCAAGCAATTAGTGTGCCTAGTGTGGGAGATTAATTGAAAGATTGTAACTGGCTGGTAAAACAGTGGGAGAAAGAGGCAGGCTCCATGGCCCATTGTCATAACCTCATTTATTAGATAATATTGGTTTTCTACACATCCCATAGATGACAATCAACACCATTCAACCACAATGGTACGTTAATACCTACCGAGGTGCCTCTGGATTAGGCTTAGGTAGATTATGCTCAAAATTTTTCTATTCTGCAATGCTAAAAAAAGTTTGCCCATTATTCTTGCTAATTCACCCATTATTCTACATTATTGATTATTCTCCTTTAAAAGAGTTTGTTAAACTGATGTTTCTACATAGTCCTGTAAAGTTTGTCCCTGCTGATCTCCAAAAGTGGCCTTCAGTAGTGAACTAGAAGCCATTTTTGACACTATCAAAAAACTGAAACATGCCACATGGCTGATCACATGCTCAATCACTGTATAGTCACCAATAGTTCATGAAACCACTAATGGAATTAGGCCTATAGAGTAGATCCATTTCCATCAGGACCACTCAGAGGACTTCAAAATTAGCTGTACAATGACCAGGTGCAAAAAGAGCTCAAATTATTCCCAAAATGTGCTAGCATTATGCCTGATTCCAGGCAGTCCCTATTATTCCTAAAATTATGCCAGCATAATCTACCTAAGCCTACTCTGGATGTCCAGGATCCAGGCAAGTCATCCAGGATCCGGGCAAGTCAAAGGATGGACTTTGTAGGGACACTCGAAATTAGGTCACCAGCCTTCTTGTCCTGAGAATATATACACAGCTGAGTGCTGATTACTACACCATCAGTACAGAGATGCAGCTATGGAGGTAGATAAGACTTAAAAAAAAACCCTACTTCTCTGCCAACCAGGCTTGGATCTTAAGGTGAACATCTGCCTATACCCATCCTGGCTGGTATTATAATAGATTCTTGCCAAAGATTGAAGACATGTGGTTAACATCCCATAAATGTATTACAATTGAGTTGGTAGATAAGCCCATAGTTTACCCTGGTCTTCCCTCAACCTACACACATAACTACTGTGACCACCTCCAGGATGTCGCCACAGTTGTCCCTGTTATAGGGACTTCAACTATAATTTCATTACAAAATCCGTACACTGCTACAGACTTAGCCTGTATAAGGAATCTTAAATGAAAATTAGATTCCATGCATATTATTAGCTTTACTATGGTTAAAAATTAAACTCAATTCCATACATGCTATTAGCTTTACTAAAAAATTAAACTTTAAAAATTAGATTCCATGCATTAGCAGTAGACCTAAATTTAGCCTGAACCCATGCAAAGTGCTATTACATAAATATAACTAGATTCCATGCATGCTGCCGATATTCCTATGGAGTAAATTCTGTGCATGCAACTAATACAGTTATATTTTCCCACAGATAGCTACACTTGTTAAAACTAACCACACTAGAACACTTGGAAGGGTTTTGCCTCACTATAGCAGGCTATCACTAGAAGACACAATTATAGTGAACATATTAGCTAGTATCATACACAAAACTCTCAATGTAAATCCCCTCCTTCTCCATTTATCTATAATCTCCAGCATGAATGAGGTTCCTATACTTACAAAGATAATCTCTAATGTGGGTGAGGTAACGATCCAATGCAAGTAAATCTTCCCCATTATAACAGGTTACTAACAGAGATCTAATGTGAGTCTTCACCATTTTATTACTAACAGAAAGATCCAATGCAAATCTCCCCCATTATAACAGGTTATTTAATGTGCATCTTCACCATTTATGAATGGAGGTTAATAGCTAACAGAGATCCAATGTAAATCTATTACTGGTTACTTACCAACATAAAAATTCTTGGGAGTACCCAGTATTAATACTTCTCTCAGGCAATCAATAGACTTGATTTTCAAATGTAGCAATCTTACAGAGTCAGGAAAAAGTTGAGTAGCATCCTGTGAAGAAGTGAGGAGAATTGGAAGATTCTTAAGAGCTCTAGTGTCTCCATCTGGGTAGAGAAGATGAAGCAAAGATGGAAGAAGAGGATCATTATCTTCTCCATCAAACCCAACCAAGAAGACAAGTTTATTATGAAAGACATTCCTCAGAGCGGCCAGTTTATCCTCCACAACATCTCTAGAGTCAGTTTCTGTCTTTCCTAACAGAGAATAGTATGGAAGTAGATTGATGCTGTCTGTTTGTGTTTGGACTCCATGCAGATGCAAGAAACCAGGTTTTTTGACGGCATTGTCAACATTATCAAGTTCTTCTACACTATTTCCAGTAGCAACATCAGTTTTTTCTTCTTTGCTACATCTCTCACTCTGAGCAGATTCAATTTGGTTCCCATCTTGTGCACTGGCTAGCCATTCTACAAATCCACCATCTTTGCAGGAAAACGTAACAGGTTTAGTATCAGAAATGTTATCCAGAGTGGTATCATATTGAGTGCATGCTAACATGGCCCCCATTTGCTGCAACTGCAGTAACCACACAACAGAGTCTGGGATAGCGATACGTTTTTGCTCAGTCTTGCGGAATATTCTCTTCATCCATGCAACATAATGACCACTGGTTTGTAGTATCTTCACCACCCACTCCATTGCATTTACAGGACTGCTTTCAACTAACTCTTCAACCATTAATTGACCTTCATACTTTATTCCCTGCTCTAACAGGAATGCTAATCCTGACTTTATCACAGACTTGTAACTTAATTTTTCAGAGTCCAAAGAATTTCTTGTCAGCTGAGGCCCAACCAAAAAGAGACACTCTGCAGGTCTTATCTCCAGCATTGGGTCCATTCCTAGAAAAGTTTGGAAGATTGTGTGCATATAACAGATAATAATGGATGCCCAAATTACTATAAATACCACAGGCCAGGAACTATGGGATGCACAATCTACCAGGACTCACTGCACGTTATTGTATCCACAGAACCTTCATTTCTTTCCGTCTAGGCCACAGGTCGCCAGAGACTGTCAGGATACTCCGTCCAGCGGTAACTAAGTTTCATAGATGCAAAAAAAAAATCTCTTCATTAACTAGCTAGCGCTCCTCACATGAGCTGTGTGGATTGTTTTGAATTGATAGAGACATTCCTCCCAATGTTCTCAGCTAATTAGATTAGAAATTTTTATTAGCAATACAATGCATGGCGGACTGATTATGTAATAACAGAAATGTTTCCATCTTTCAAGACACTCTCCCCAAGACACTTGTATGTAAGCTCTGTAGATGATCCATCCACTTATCCAATGCTGAATATCTACATAACAACAACAACAACAACAATAATAAACAAACAAACAAACAAACAAATAATAGGTACGTTAGTAAAGTTCTCAGACATGCTACCACAATGCTGTAGCAAGCACATGTACAGTTTCAACCCACACTGTAGCGGAACCTGTAAGATTACAGGCTATTATTATGTAACATAATTATGTAACAAAACTGGGATAGAGACTTAGCTGCAGTACACAGCCACTGAAATAATACACTATAATACACACTAATACATAGTAATACATAGTAATACACTGCAATGCACAGTAATAACACATAGTAATGCACTCCAATGCACTGTAATACATAGTAATACACTGTAATAGTCTGTAATACTGTGTATCACATAGTAACAATACATAGTAATGCACTAGTAATGCACTGTAATGCACAGTAATAGTAATGAATTCACTATAGCAGAGACAACCTCAGTTATATACAGGACAGTTCAGTGGACTTCTGAAAACATATACTCCTATATACTTGGTGGACTTCTGAACTTTACCTAGCACTGTCCTGAAGAACTTGATCAAGTTCCAGAATCTGTTTCACTTGGTCTATTCGGCCATGAATGGTGTTGTCGAGAATACAGGAGACCAGCAAACTCTCCACTTCCTCATTGTCAATGTTCAACTCCTAATCAAAAGGATAAACAGGGTGGTATCAGCACATACAGTGGCCCACAGGGTGGCACCAGCTCAAGAAGTGACATTAGAACACAGGGTGGCACCAGCACACAGGGTGGCCCCAGCACACAGGGTGGCATCTGACACACATTATTTCACGGCCATCATAGCACTTAATCTTGAAATAAAATCTCACCACAGGAAAAGACTGACACCTTTAATGGTGTTCTCTGTGAAGAGATAGCAATGAGGTGGAGTTTCAAGCCCCATCAAAGCATTTAAGCTCCACCCACACACACACCTCAAAGGAGACAAGGCCCGCTACACCAGAGAGAACATTGCTTAGCAGTACCTTTGCCACGAAGGTGATCCTTACTCGGGTATATGGCCTGATCAGTTTCACAAGGACCTGTGTTCTTATGTTCTTCAACAAATCTTCAATGTGCTCCCTTATAAAGTGATCTTCCATAATGGTTTGCCTGCAATGTTATTAAGTGAACTACAGTGGTGTTTCTCTACCCGAAGCAAGGGAAGGTGGGTGGTTATTCAAAGGCCAATTTCTTTTGCAAAGGCAATTCTTTGACTAGTTATCAAGGTATCTTTTTACCTTGCCAAATGTTGGGAAAGCACATTATTGATCAAAATTATGATGAAAGACTAGTTATATGTAAGAACATTATTAGCAACCATAACCCATTACCTGTGATGTCCTCATTGCAACTATACAACACTTATAATCTTATTTGTGGTAGGTAAAGGGTATATATTAAAAATTACCATATGGACCTCAGGATCAGTGACAAAAAAACAAAAACAAACAAACAAACAAACAAACAAACAAACAAACAAAACCAACTGAGAATTAATCAATATTTTGGAGATCAGTGAAGTGAGAGTGCCCTAGGAAGACAAGAGGTTGACATAATTCAGAGGTAATGTCCTTTGCATGGAGGTTGTTCCACATAGCTTTCCCACTACTTATAGACTTAAAATAGTGCGGTATCTTAAGATATATAAACCTGTTCATCCTTAGAATCTTTTCAAACTCTGTGATATCATCATTCTGGTATGCAGTAACCAGGTTTGTCATAGCCAAGATTTCTGGGTTATTCTTGTACGGTTTAGCCTGAAAAAAAAAAAAGAAAGAACTCTTCACTAACAGAACAGAAATGATACAGTCTAGGTACAGTGGAACTCAATTATCCAGACACTTCCTGCCAGAGGGTTTGTCATGCAGCCAGGTGAGTAAATGAATGATTAAGTGGTATTATGTAATATATTTATTACATAAATATCCTAATTTATTACGTAACTAGCTTATTTTTATCTATTACGTAACTATCTGTGTGTCTGTAGTCTCTTAACACGTGATTCAGGTGTTAGAATTGCAATGTGCAGGTTGAAGGTTCTCGATGATTAACTATACTGATGTGTGTAATTATACAAACACTTCTCAACAGGTTAATTTCAGTTCTGATAGTTATGGTTCCACCGTATAGATTAAATTAAGAATTGAAAGGGTTATGGGTAAGAATAGAGGGAGCTTGTCTCTCCATGTAATGTTTTGTGGTAATTACAAACCTCCTGAGAGTCAAAAGGGTTAATTCCAGACTTCATGAGCATGTTAGCTAAAACCAGATACTTGAGACATGCCAGACGCCTGCAAGTACAAATACAGGTGAGTTTATCTTCTTTGACTATCTCTCTCCCATTCCCCCTTCTCTCCTCCCCTTTCCTCTCTCCCTCTCTCCCCCCCTCTCTCCCTCCCTCTCCCTCTCTCTCTCCCTCCCTCTCCCTCTCTCTCTCTCTCTCCCTCTCCCTCTCTCTCTCTCTCTCTCTCTCTCCCTCTCTCCCTCCCTCTCTCCCTCCCTCTCTCCCTCTCTCCCTCCCTCTCTCTCCCATACTGGTTCTATGTACAGGGTACCCAATTATCAGGGTTCCAATGTTGAGGGGGAGGGGGGTCCACCACCTTAATTCCCCCTTTGATGTGGGGGGATGAGGGGGGAACGTGTAAAGGATGCTTTGATGTGTGGATTACCCTCCTTTAAGAGAGAGCTGCTGACCTTGGACTTCCAGACTCATCGTAATTCTTGAAGGCCTCAAAGAAGTCTGTGTGAGCACGACTAAATTCTCCCTCTCGGAGATGCATCTTCCCACCACATTCTGGAGAGCAGAAAATATACTCGTCAATTACCACAATCCTCCATAATTACAGTGCCCCTAATTACAGTGCCCCCATAATTACAGTGTCCAGTGCCCCCCTAATTACAGTGTCCAGTGCCCCCCTAATTACAGTGTCCAGTACCCCCCTAATTACAGTGCCCCCATAATTACGTATTATTATCAATACTAATAAAGTCCCTCAGTTAGCTAATGGCCACCTTATTCATGTAATCATAAAGGTTCTCTAAGGACACCAATGGAGGGAGACATACCCTATCCTACCCTGTGGACCAAGGTACCAGTGACCACGGACAGAGGATACAGGAGGGAGACATACCCTATCCTACCCTATGGACCAAGGCATCAGTGACCACGGACAGAGGATACAGGAGGGAGACATACCCTATCCTACCCTGTGAACCAAGGCACCAGTGACCACAGACAGAAGATACAGGAGGAGGACATACCCTATCCTACCCTGCACTTGATTTGACATCTTAAGGAGAGGGTGAACAGAGAGATAAACTCCTAATCATACCCACCAGAGGGTTACCTCTAATCATATTCATAAGTAGAGATCTCATCTCTAATAATGTGCTAGTTACACCCCATGATGAGAGGGTCACACCCATAAGGGGAGGTCTTACTTCTAATCACACCCATAATGAGAGGGTCACACCCATAAGGGGAGGTCTTACCTCTAATCACACCCCAGCACACCCATAAGGGGAGGTCTCACCTCTAATCACATGAGAGGGTCACACCCATAAGGGATGTCTTACCTCTGGTCACGCCCATAAGGGGAGGTCTTACCTCTAATCACACCCCATCACACCCATAAGGGGAGGTCTTACCTCTAATCACACCCCAGCACACCCATAAGGGGAGGTCTCACCTCTAATCACATGAGAGGGTCACACCCATAAGGGATGTCTTACCTCTGGTCACGCCCATAAGGGGAGGTCTTACCTCTAATCACACCCCATCACACCCATAAGGGGAGGTCTTACCTCTGGTCACACCCATATGGGGAAGTCTTACCTCTAATCATACCCCATCACACCCATAAGGGAAGGTCTTACCTCTAATCACACCCATGATGAGAGGGTGAGGAATGGCAGACTTTATATGCAATGACTGTTCGTACAATGCCTTCAATTTCTTATTATTCTTCTGTTCGGTGTACATCTGAATCTCGAGTGCATACACCTCCAACAGTTGCGTTCCTTTCTTCATGTCATCCTCACCTTCCTCAGTCTGACAGGATTGGTGTAGCTGTTTCAGGATCTTTGACAGACGAGTATAATCTCCACTGTCGAAGCAGAGCTTCCCCAGCTACAGTTATTGCAAGGGATCTATTTGGGGGAGTGTGATTGGGGAGAGGGATAAGTGTGGAGATGCCAACCTTGGTGTTGGTTTTAAACCACAGACGGTCATTCTTGGCATCTTGAAGAGCTTCCAGTGTCGTCTCGTAAAACCATTGCAGTAGTTCAGTCTAAAGGTCGTACAATATCAAGTGAGAACTAATCACCTATACAGTGGAACTCCTCTGAGCCCCCTCTGTTCCACCCCCCTGAAACCCCTCTATTCCAACCCCCTGAAATGAGGACACCTCTGTATAGAGTGGAACTCCCCCCTGAAATGAGGACACCTTTGCATCCCCTCTATTCCAACCCCCTGAAATGAGGACACTCCAGATCAAACAACAACCTCTCTTTTACTCATAGATTCTTGTATTGGTAAAGTAAGTTAGATAGTAAGTTTTCAACCTGTTGAGAAGTTGAGATATAATCAAGAATTGAGTTAATGGACTTCTCAGACTTATTTCTAGTAACAGCATCCTTTACATATGTCAGCAGCTGCTTATAACGCTTCTTCATATCTTCATAGTAACTCTACAATCATATTACACAGTTCAAACTGGTGACCCTTTACCATACAACACATCAGTCAAACCATTTTGAAGAGAAGCTTTAACATCTGTTTTAGAGCCTTGAATCCCCATTCTTCCTTCTTTTGTTTTTTCTCCTCCAGGTCCAAGACCCCCTGAAACCCCTTTAGTGCCCCCTGCGGGTTATCCTCCTTTAAACCCTTTGAGCTGTAGTATTGGTTTTCAATCTCTATCTTGTCGTCGTCTGTGGATTCTCCACTTTCATCTGTGTAATCCTAGGAACACCAAATAGCAAGATCTTCCAAATATCTTTCATGAGATCAGGTACTATCACAAATAGTCTGGGAATGTTGCCTTGTGCATACAGCAGTAATTGTGCATGCTACAACCTTAAACGTTTGAACCACACTAATAAAAAATTTGTATCATATTCTTCACCGGCTCATTCATTAAGGATTTGTAAGACATTGGAAGAATGTAATTCTACATCAGAAGGCACTGTTACATATACACCAGTGACACTGGAAGCCAGAGGCTCATTTATCAAACAGAATGGAGCTTTAAATTTGGCTCATATAAATAGTGTTCTAGATAGAGGGATGCAGTCTTGGTGTAGCCAGCTACTTCAGCTATGAGAACAGACAGCACCACTTTAAATTCACTTACCAAGTCATAGTCATCATCTTCATACATGTCTTCATCCATGTCCGACATTCTGGAATGGGATCCTCCAACCGACTGGAATAGGTCGTCAAAACTAAAAGCTCTATCTACATTATACCTATCGCCATGGCGCCAATAGAATATCGATGCCTGCAATAAAGTTTCAGCACGTCTGCTCTTTCAGTAGTGAGGAACGAGTAAGTAGTTCGTAATAGTATCTGGGGCTCAGAAATTATTAAACCAGCTACTTGTCTTGAAACCACAGAGCCAACCTGCTGAGAACTTATTGAGTTTAGAAGGGTTCAAGAAATGGAGCTGTGCAACACCTGGAGAGAAGAAAGCCGTTGTTATCTTGCAGGTGACATGGTGAGCTCCAATTAGATGTTGGAAATGAACCTTTGCCCTTTTAGCTGGAGAGATCCAGTCAGATACATGGCCTGGATATTGGGAATAATGGCAGTGCCTTTGTGGAGGTACTAGTGGGACGTTCTGCTTTACCGGACCAGTTTGAGGTACTCCTTGGCATGTCTACTTTCATGAACCCCTCTGAGAGCAAGAATTGGACCAATGTGACCCGAGTAAGGATGTTTGGTAAGGTGTGGTTACCTGCATCACAAAGCAGGCTGATAGTAGACATTATTCTCTTGTTTTCTCTTAGGAAAGGATAGCTTTTCACAAAAAACAGCAGGTCAAAGGTGGGACAGAGTTAAAATAGTCTGCACTCAGCCTTACAACAAGGTATGAATAATTATGTCTGTCTTCAATCTCCTTCCCTCTGTTGCTCCTCCCTCCCTCTTTCACTCCTTTCCTTCCTTCCTCACTCCTTTCCTTCCTTCCTCCCTCACTCCTTTCCTTCCTCCCTCACTCCTTTTCTTCCTCACTCCTTTCCTTCCTCTCTCACTCCTTTCTTCCTTCTTCCTTTCTTCCTCCTTTAGAATGAAAAATATGGCATCTCTTTCATCAAACTCCACTCACCTCCTAATTCAAATGAAGTCACACCCACTGACACACCCACTCTCTCCGACCCCTCCAAACCAGCTGTGTCAACAAAACTGGGGATTTTTACTCTCAAACCAGAGACCAAGAACTTACCTTCTGGTAGCTTGTTCTTTAAGAAGAATCCAACTTCTACCTCCACTAGTAAGATGATACCAGCTGCTCATGATGGAGTAACTACCGCTAAAACTGCCGTCCTTCCAGCAGAGGCTCTGTCATTTGATAATCGGTCACTGGTGGGCCAATCAGAAGCTAGGTCTTTGCAGAGGAAGTCATTGGAAGGTGTGGCTACTGGGAATAGGTCACAGATGGAGCAAAAGAAGTCGTTGGAAGGTGTGGCTACTGGGAATAAGACACAGATGGAGCAAAAGAAGTCGTCGAAAGGTGTGGCTACTGGGAATAGATCACAGATGGAGCAAAAGAAGTCGTTGGAAGGTGTGGCTTGTGGGAATAGGTCACAGATGGAGCAAAAGAAGTCGTTGGAAGGTGTGGCTAGTGGAGATAGGAAGAGACCAGCAGCTACTAAACTTCAGGACACATCAGCAGCCAAAAGAACTAAGGGTTAAGTCAAAAATTCCTCCGTGTCTCTATTTCACTCTGTGTCTGCCACTATAGGGGTCAGGAGTCCTCCCAAGGAAGAGAAAATCAAGTCTTTACCACTCTCTAAGATAATGGAAGGTGTTGTGTTTGTTTTGAGTGGATTTAAAAACCCTTTCCGTGGGACACTGAGGGACAAAGGACTGGAGATGGGGGCTATCTATCAAGCCGACTGGAACGACACTTGTACCCATCTCATGTGAGTGCTGTAAATAAGTGCAACTTCTCTATTCCAGACACCTTGGGACAAATCAACGTGGGTGGCCTCATTTCAGGGTAAACACCACTAAAGACCACACAATAGGCACACCAGCAATACCACTAAAGACCATACCATGAGCACATGATAGGTAAAGGGTAAGCACTATTAAAGAGACCACAAATATTCCATAGTTTATTTTCTTGGGTTTGTTTAATGCTGTGTACTTCTTTCCACAGTTGTGCTTTTCCCAACACACCAAAGTTCATCCAAGTTAAAGGTTAGTTGATTTAGATTACACAACAGTTATTGCTACATACTGCCATAACTTATATCTTTGATGTACAACTGTTGTCATGCTAACCATTCTGTTGAAGGCAAGCGTGGACTCATAGTGAAGAAGGACTGGATAGAGGACTCCTATTTCAGGAATGAAAGATTGCCAGCCAGGAAGTAAGCACGTATTACTACTGGTGACCAGCGGTAGTCAGTTACTAGTTGCTAGGATACCCTCTACCACTGATGACATCACTTTACTAGTCATAAGTTTTACTCATCCTGCCCTGGTTTCTTTTGCCTTGTGACTCTCTGGGAAGTGCTGACCAGGATATATCACACACACTCTCTCTGATATCACACACCTTGGCTGTAATGTGTTCATGGTATCCATGTAAACCACCTCCCATGCCCTCTCTCTGTGGCTGTAATGTGTTCAGGGTATCCATGTGAACCACCTCCTATGTCCTCTCTGTGGCTGTAATGTGTTCAGGGTATCCATGTGAACCACCTCCATGTCCTCTCTCTGTGGCTGTAATGTGCAGGGTATCCATGTAAACCACCTCCCATGTCCTCTCTCTGTGGCTGTAATGTGTTCAGGGTATCCATGTGAACCACCTCCCATGTCCTCTCATTGTGGTTCCATGTGGTACTCCTCTCCCAGCATAAGACCAGTTTCTGGTTATGATAGGTATCGTCTTTCATCTGGAGCTGGTGACACAAGTTCATCTGAGGGAGAAGATGAACGCTATGACCACATGGAGGCCAATATTTTCAAGACTTCAGACACTCAAGAAGTTAACAAGAGGCTGTCTGACAAGAATCTGAGGTCAGATGGAGCTTTAGTGAGTGTGGTTGAGAAAGAAGAGGAGGAGAAGGACCCTTATGAAGCCTCAACAGATGAGGAAATGGACAGGAGTGAAGGTGAGAGGGGGGAAGGTCTATTAATAATCACTGTTCTTTGCTAGTGCAGTAATTCAAAGTAAGTCCCAGATCATCGAGCAACCATCATCAGATAGTGACACAGAAGATGAAATTGAAAGGTACATCTTTGTAATAATCATGCCATAATCTTAGTAGTAAACTTATCTAATCTTAATAGTATACTTCATCTGTAATCTTAGTAGTATAATATTTCATCTGTAATCTAAAGGTTCCAAAGTTTCTGGAGGGAAGATTTAGAGGGTGCAATACAATATTTCATACCTAATGGAGGTTGACCTTAAGTTGTGGAAGCTCAATTCCTTTATGGAATGATCATTTCCTGAGAAGTGGCACGTGAACACAAAGTTCACTAAAAATCTAATTTCCAAGGTTTCTGGAGTCTGGTAGTCTAGTGGTATGTAAGTTCTCAATGTAAGTGGATGTGATCTGAGGTTAGTGAAGGAGGTGTTGATGGCCTCTGTTTAGAGGGCTGAAGTGGCTTTGTTGCTGTGGTCACTTCCATCTTGAAAGGTGGAAATTAACTCAATGATGCTTTCAGAGAATTTAATTAGTTGAGGTAAATATTTTTGTGGCTGCACATAGAATTATTATACTGGTGGCACCCAGGTGCTCATGTTATTTTTGTGGTTGAAATATTCATGATCACTTTATTTTCGTGGTAGAAATATTCACGGTCATTTTATTTTTGCTTTTCTTTCTACCTCCATAGGATACAGCAAGGTGAAGGAACAGGACGAGGTCATGAAAGGGTACAGAGTCACATTGCTACAGAGGATGATGTTTATGGAGGGTCTACTGATGAAGGTATACTAACCTTGACTAGTGGCAGGTCATGTGATGGATCATGTGATGGAGCAGTGATTTGTAATTATCTGTGAAGTAAAAATTTGTACAACTTCTGTAGTATGTACCCCTTTCTATTCTGGTGATAGTTAATTGGAATGCTGTTTTAACCCTCTGTATTCTGTCACCTACTGACAGATCCTCTGACTTGGACAGACAATTGGCTAATAGAGGGTGCTACCCCAATCCTGGTCTAACAGATACGATGACACTTGTTCAATTTTGACTAAGATGGTCTATTGGGGTCCCCTGTCTATTGGGGTAGCTCCCTGTCTATTGGGGTAGCCCCCCTGTCTATTGGGGTCCCCTGTCTATTGGGGTAGCTCCCTGTCTATTGGGGTAGCCCCCTGTCTATTGAGGTCCCCTGTCTATTGGGGTAGCCCCCCTGTCTATTGAGGTCCCCTGTCTATTGGGGTAGCCCCCTGTCTATTGGGGTCCCCTGTCTATTGGGGTCCCCTGTCTATTGGGGTAGCTCCCTATTGGGGTAGCTCCCTATTGGGGAAGCCCTTGTCTATTGGGGTTAGTTCCGGTAGGGGTTAAGTGTTTATTAGTCCCAAGAGCCAGGGGTTTAATCTAAGATATTTGCTCTGACTAATGATCTAGTGTAACCTGACACTCCACTCTACATGGAGACAAACATTGTGGGTGGGTCTTTTCCTTCTGCAATTTGTTCTGTGGTGGTATGGATTGTCTGAGGAGGAAATGCCATGTTTACCAGGTTAATGGGTCTGTACTTGGTTCTGTGTGGGAGGGGATAAACTTGGGAATTATCCCTGCACTTATTTTGGAGGTTAATTTAATGTTGTATTGTACTCTATTGAGGTAAGGGTATTAGGGCTACATGTTTCAATAGATATGAGTGTGGCTATACATAGCTACCTTTCCTATCTCCCTATTAGAATTCAATGTCCCTAGGAAAGAGGTATGATAGATTACTGCTTTATTAATATATCCAAGGCTGAGATATATATAAAAGTCAGACATTTTTAATCTGCACAGACTCTATCACTATTCTCTCTAGTTCACACACACACACACACACACACACACACACACACACACACACACACACACACACACACACACACACACACACACACACACACACACACACACACACACACACAAGGTCTCTTGCCTCACCTGACACAATTTTCTGTTTTTATAATAATAGAGTTGTTCTGTAGCCTGCTTATTTCCAGGCTTAAGGCGAGTGTAAACCATATTCATGTTTTTTCCTTTTTAATATAATCTGCTCATAATTATCCTCTACTTTGTCCTAGAAAGTTGATTTTTTTTTTTTTTTTTTTTTTTTTTTTTCAAAATGTTGCTCATTTAAAGAGCTTTCTGATGGTATTTTTAATTTCTACAACCAGTCGAAATTAATTATTAAGCCTTGAAAGGACTTAACTGTTTGTCAGGGAGGCATGCCTGCTGGTGACTTCCTGACAACAGGGCATGTGAAATGGCCGGGTGTAGACAGCTTCAATAGTCACTGTATGTACCTTATCTTTGCCTTCCCTCCCTTTCTCCTTCCCTCCTTCCCTCTCTCCCTCTCCCTTCCTCCCTCTTTCTCCCTCCTTCCTTCCCTCCTTCTCTCTCTCCCTCCCTCTCTTCCTTCCTCCCTTTCTCTATCCCTCCATCTCCTTCCCTCTCTCTCTCTCTCCCTCCTTCCCTCTCTCCCTCCCTCCTCCTCCCTCTTTCCTGGTGTGTGGTATTTATACAAATGTCTGTACATTATTTTCAATTGGAAGTGTATAATGATACATTGTATTGATCACCATGGTAATGAATGGGTGAATTGGTACAGAATTATGAATGGTGGATGTTGGTCTAAGGAAGCTGATGTGGGAATAAACTGGAATGCTGTAACTATGGTCAGATGTGTGTTCTGGGAATTGTGTATATGGTTATGTATGGGTGTGGTGTTGGGTATGTATGGGTGTGGTGTTAGGGTGTGTATAGGTGTGGCATTAGGGTGTGTATGGGTGTGGTGTTGGGGTTACCTAGTAATGAATTTTCTCATTTCAGATACTGCCAGCAAATCCTTGACTTCAAGTGCTGCTCCTGTTCCCTCAAAGTCTCTGTTGGATCTTCCAGAGTTCTTCTCTGACTTGATCTTCTTCCTCTATGGAGAGTTTTCTTTGGAAGATCGTAAACTATTGACCAGATACATTACTGCATATGGAGGGTAGGAACATAGGACAGTATTTTGAACCTGTTCAGAGTGCTTTACAAACATATGGAGGCTACCCTTGGGACACCACCAGTTGGCTGTTATACAGAGGTGGTCTGCTTATACAGTGGAACCTGTATATAGTGGTCACCCTTGAGACACAACCAGTTGGCTGTTATACAGAAGTGACCTGCTTATACAGTGGAACCTGTATATAGTGGTCACCCTTGAGACACAACCAGTTGGCTGTTATACAGAAGTGACCTGCTTATACAGTGGAAGCTGTATATAGTGGTTACAGTTGGCTGCCACAGCACAATATACCATAGTTTTCTGTCAATAGTCTATGGCCATATACTGCAAAAGACCAATTTGTCAGCCATTATTATGGAATAAGACAGCCACTTGTCTGCTAGCATATAGCATGCTGACACTCCAGCTTACTGACAATCTTTTCCCTTGTAAATAACATTCCTTGACAACCTGCCAATTTCCTTGCTTGGCGTGTGAGTATGCAGTGGCTTCCAAAGTTGAGAAGTTTACATTGCACTTCCTGTTGGTTAGTGAGAAGGTTTTGAGGAATGGTGTGGCTATGGAATTGCTTCCATTAAAATGTCAGAGGATTTTATGGCTGTAGTTCTAATTAACTTTGTCATTTCAAAGTGCAAAACCTCAAGAGATTGTGTTGTAATAGAGTCTCATTAAAAACTCAGTCTTCTATTCTCCCAGAGAGAGAGAGAGAGAGCTGCTATGGAGTCTTATCACTCTTATTGTTATAGGGATGGTATGGGGTGTCTACCATGCCCCAAACTGACTTCCTTACATGTCCTAGTACTTAATGTGATGTCCTGACTACCTTATAGTGTGTCCTAGTACTTAATGTGATGTCCTGACTTCCTGGAATAAAACTATACTCCCTCCCAGATGAGGACAAACCCTTTAATCAGGACACTTTTAATTGGTGTCAGGTCAGTCACATCAAAGAGTTTCTAATGTGTACATGATACTTCATCTATAAAGGGTCAACTGATTGAAGTATCCTCTCAAAATATGGTTTTTGCTTCCAGGCAGCTTGCTAATTACATGAGTGATGCAGTGACCCATGTCATGACTCAGGAAGTCTGGGACCACAACTTTGATGAGGTGAGGCAGGTACTATTAAGGGCCATGTCAGTGTGATTTATAAGACAGTAGGTAAGAAAAAAGAAAGTAAATTTTGCCCTTTGACCTTTCTTCTATAGACTAACTAAAAATAATGTTAGAGTCTAGTATGGAGGGAAGCCAAATACAATTCTCCAAATGTCACAAACTGTTCATGCTTAGCATGTAATGGGCTACAGACAGCCATGGGTACAGAGTTTAATTGAATTGTAATCTCCTGTTTCTTTATTCCAGTTCATTTAGATTAGGAAGCATTAATGATTAACAATGCACTGTTTATTTTCTGGAGAGAAATTCTAGACAATGAACAGATAATGTGGAAATTCCCTGGGCAATTTATAGGCCACTAGATGGCAGGATGTGGTCTATAGAGACAGTATTCTTCACCATACCTTCCTTGTATATCCTCTTGCTTATTTTACAGGCTTTGGCTGATAACAGTACTTTGACCTTTGTCAGGCCAAGGTGGATTTTTGTCTGTCACCAGAAGCAGCAGTATGTGCCCTGTGGACACTACAGTGTGATACCAAGATAATAGTACCTCCTAGAGTTGCACAGCTATAGACATCCTGGGTAATTGTAGTGTGGGTGTTGGTAGTCAT